>JAVTVY010018107.1:0-75547 GCA_036873755.1 Hanleya hanleyi
GCTGTGTATAGATGAGTAGGCATGTAATTCTTTATCGTATAATAAACAGCCCGATGGAACAGGTATTTATTCTTTATCGTAGAATAAACAGCTCAGTGATACATCGTATGTCTGTATAATCGGAAGCTGAAGCCACGTAAGTTGAAACATGCGCCGTATATAACAGCAGATGTAGATGTGCAACCTTTACTTCGCGTCTCGAAGGATGGAGAACGAAAGTAAACACCCGATGTACCGGAAGTCGAATGTGACACAACCGAAGAATGTAACAGGAGAAGTCACACGACGAGGTACATCGGACTACAGAAGCCACAGAAGGATATGATGTAGGCCTGTACACCGCATGACGAACAGGAAATGGAGGGTACGTCGGAGCAGTGTAGGAATCAGCCGGTCTGCTACACATCGATGACGTAACCGGAACACTATACATCGATGACGTAACTGGAGAACTAAGCATCGATGGTTGAACCGGAACATCATACAACGATTACGTAACAGAACATCACAAGTTGCAGCAAGCCTGTAGAAGGATGTAGTTGCCGAAGTCGGAACATACGCAAAAACAGAAGCGGAAGTTCCGATGTAAGACAATGATACCGGAAGGTAAGATGATACCGAAAGGTATGATGTAAGAGGTTGCATGTAGATATCCGAGAAACTCGGAAAAGACGTAGGCCGGAAATCAGAACTGGATCCAGGCACACGTGGTTGTAGTACCGGTTGAGAAAGCTGCGGGGGTGCTGACAATGGTTGCGGCAGAGCCCTATATAATCTCGGCACATTCAATAATGAACGGCCAGATTCAGCAAAACCGGATACTGGTGTAATAGTCACCGATGACAGGAAGCTGGTGATATTACAAATGCAGCAGACATCTCCGTAGTTTGTGTAGACGGCGATGAGCAGGGCCGAATTGTTGATAAATTCTCCGGAAGTGACGGGTCCTTGACAGGGGGTAGTCACCATCTCCGAATTTATTATCGAAGTTCCAGTTTGTTGAGGGTAATAGTAGACACAGCAAACCGGAAACAGGAGTTATTACAACCGACGACCTTACGGAAGTGGTGCAATAACGGAAGAAATTGCAGGCACATCTTTCCTCAATTTCTCCGGCATTGTTGTAGAAATATCTTCTGCATGACGAGGCGGCACCAACATGACCAAGGTGGAGTTCGATGCAGCCGCCGGGTACGATAATCTGAAATTGGAAGTAGGGAACAACATATGCGATCAAGGTCATCTCGTGTACAATCTTACCTGGATGACGAACGCCATTTTGTACCCTTAACAAACTTCACATAATCAGAAATAGTTGGAGGCGGAATATTTATTACAACAATAAAATGAAACGGGGCGTCATATAAACATGAAATTACGTTTAAAAGACATAAGAAAAGAAGGCTCTCCGTTAATCTAAAGACGAGACGGAGAACAATACAATTTCTCGGCCCCGCCAGATGGGAGACGACAGAAATACACTAGCGCATGAACCGACAAGATATTTCCCTTTGTCAGAAATACGTTGACGGGACAAAGCTCATTCTCATACAAACTGGTCAAACCAGTTTCTCCCGACACCACAGACCAGCCAAAGCGGGTCCACAGGCCGGCTTCATAGACCACATATAACGCAGACAATAGAAGCCATTTTATTTGATTCAGAGATGATTTGAATACTTCCCGACGGGTGAGATTTCCAGGCCCGGTAGGTAATGCAAGAATCACAGTAAAATCCAAGGTATTAATCCCAGGTAGAATCCGAGGTAATATCCAAGGTAAATTCCGAGGTAATGCTGAAGCTCTCAGGCCATCCTTAAAAATAAGTTTGTTGCGCGTAACCCGACCGACTGTCCAAAAATCCGCCGACTGGAAACTTTTTTCGCCGATTTTCCGACCGGTCATCTTTTTATTTTATTTTGCAATGTCAGAATTATCTCCCCTATCTCCTCGCTTGTGTAAACGTATGTAAAACGTTCGCCTAGCAAAAGCAAGCAGGATTTCACTCTCCAGTAGTCGCGATGTGAGCTTATATCGCACGTTTTGAAGGCATATCCTCCATGGCCCAGTCCGTAGGGGAATGCAGTTTTCGTCGACCACGTGTATATGGCGGGAAGTTCCCCCTTCTGTTTTGTGTTTGGGTTTTGACGAGAGGACAATAAATACATCGAGAGGCAACAGCAACACAGGATGGGAAAAATATTTCAAAACGGTTGATTATTAAAACCTGCCATGAAGAGCTCGGTCGCGAATCGACTTGGAACGTAGACATGTTTAGGACTGTCACCATGCACCACGTGGGTCCGTACACCGACAGATTCGGAGACTGACGATGTTACAACAACAACGATGTTTGGATTTCTACTTTTATCCGAGAAGACTTCAGTGTGCCTAAATGCAGAAAATCTATACTGCTTTGTTGTTTAACGGAAACTTTATAACCCTCTATGTCGATAAAGCCATGGATATAGTGTCGGTGGCTTCGGCGGTCTTGACAAATTAGATGGTGCCGTCAGCTTAATTTTGACGTTCCGATGTCGGCATCAAATACGCTTGTCAGAATTCCACCTCGGACTAAATTCCACGAAAAGACACAGGTTAGAAACTTAGTATTTACCTCATTGTTGTCAGTAAATTAAATTACGATGTATTTCTAATCTGAATAAAGAAAGTACCTAAGTATTCAATAAAAGCACACCATAAATTTGCGACGAGGAAGGGCAGTAATGATGTTAATGGTTAATTTGAGGTAATTTTCTCAACTCCAAATGGTATAATGAACAACCTTCTGTATAACACTGAGAGGATTTTTTTCTTTCCTGTCACAATTTTGGCAAAAGTTTGTCTGGTAGTGGTATATATTTATTTTTTTTTGACCAGCCAGCTAGTCACTAGTCATTGTCAAGAATGTGTTCAAGGATGTCGATGTCTTCTAAGAAATAAAACAGTTACACAAGCCTGAATTTAAGAATATCTTGCTTTATACCTTGAAGATAACTAGTTTTCTATATTCTATACTGAAATAATTTTGCTGCCAGACAAAAAGAATATTTCAAATGACCTGCTTAGTATCTGAACTAAATCACACTAACCTCTTCCAGCCTCTCCAAAAGGAAAACCTGATCTAAAAAAAAAAAAAAAATTACCTACCTACCGACCCAACTTCCTGAGGTAGGGTCGGGTTACAGCCAACAAACATATTTTTAAGGATGGCCTCATTGTAATTATTTTTTTAATTTTCGCGATTAAACTCAACAAGATCGAAGATATTTCAGACGAATTTGAGAACACGTGTTTCCACTACGACTTGTAGAGGAAAGAAGGAAGTGACGTGGTCGGGCAGATTGGATTCTGGGTACTCGCGCATGGGCACTGAGGAGCACAAGGACTATTTTGTTTCTGTGGTAATGGGTTACAATAGGCAATCGCGTAAGAACACGATAGCAATAAGGTATGTGAAGGTAAGTTTTACAGCGCAAGAAATCTGAGAATTTCAAAACATTCTGAATGAAAGCACTCCATTTCACATACCAGCATTGTGCTCTGTGATGCAGGGATTCACATGTGCTTCGGGTATTTCTCCATTACTGTTTGTTGTATTGTGTGTTTCTATGGTGATATCAGCTGAGACAAGCCCCTCTGAAGCTCTCATAGATAATTTCAAAGCTTCTTCCAGATCTCTGTCATATACTCGATCATCTACACGTGGTCTACTCAAAGAAATATGAAACAGAACAAAGAACATTAAAATAAAACCTTCATTTTCATACATGTGCAATGCTAAACCAAATCGTGACACCTTGGAATGAGTGTGAATCTGTGGCTCATTGCAGAAAGATGTCTTTTGTGTAAAATGAAATTATACCAGTTACTCCGTGCAGATTCAATACAACAGAATTGTTAACTCTACAGAAAAATAGTTTTGTTGTTCAAACAAATGTTACTATGATAGTTTGAAATTGAATTGTTTGAAATCAGGCCATCCTTAAAGGTGAACTGCAAAGCTTTTAATTTTATCTAAAATGTTGCTTATATACATCTTGTCTTATGTGATATAACTTTTATACGTTTTTTGGGCAAATATATTTTGCAAAATTGTACTAATAACAATATTTAAGTTATCCTGTTATAAATCCGTCTTGAAAACTTGCATCGCTTGTCTCTCTTGGTTTGTAGAACGTTATGACGTTATAGTGGTCTCCTTCATTCAAGTTTTATTTAAATGTGACGTCATTCTACGTCGGATGAATGAACGAGGACCACAATAACGTCATGACGTTCCAAAAACGGGAGGCAAGCGATGACATTCTGCTTCTCGTTTTAAAGATTTGACTTCTCATATACCCAAAATAAAACAATAACCCACAAAACTATTACCACACATATTTGTAACAACTATAGAAGTTCTTGTTTTATGACATTTTAACAGAACATTGGAAAGCTTTTCAGTTCACCTTTAAAGGTTGTTGGTTTGGCGTAACCTTTTCAATGGCTTATCTGTCAAAAGAAAATAAATTTATTTCCAGTTTTATTCTAAAATTTTCTCTCTCTCCCATAAATTTATCTCATTTAAATTGACCTTTTATGAAAAAAATCCTATCTACCTACCCAAATTTCTGGGAGAGTGTTGGGTTACCCCCAACAAACACATTTTAAGGAAGACCTAATTTATATACATGTATTACAAATTTGTTAGAAATAATTATGTGCATTGGTAGGACACCAAAGTTACCTTTTCCTACCAGAAGTTTGAAGACTCATTTCAAAATCATCATCAGTGTCCTTCTTCCGTCTTAGCTTGCTTTCTTTGTTCGATGTCTTAGGTTTCTTGGCAGGTGGTGGAGTGGGATCTGTAAAGTCATCTGTGTGATAACCAAATATTATCAATAGTATTGATTTTTTTTTATTCATACAATTGAAATGACATGATATCTCATGAAAAGACAACAACATTGCAGAGCCTGATCAGGGACTGACCCATATGTAGCGCAGAGTGAGGTAAGTTGTAGTGCAATAAGTCGCAATGTGGGACGGTCGAAGCCCATGGAAGATGGATGTATTAAGTGGTCTAAAATACAGCCTGATAGCTTAATATTTTGCAACAGTTCTTGCGTTAGTATAGGTTTCAGCCTGTTCAGAGAGGGAATTTGCTAAAAAAAATATTTTTTCTTTTCTTTTTCGTTTGGGCGCCCAAATTCATGGCGCCCAAATCCGTTAACGGACTCAAAAACAACCTGGATCAGGCCCTGCTTTGTCAAAACTCCTGGCATTGATATGATATGATTTATAGTTAATATTAATAATTAAAAGTAATGCAGAACTAAACTAGTGTCCTAGGTTACCAGTACTAAGGATAGTAAATGTACAATGTATATGCTAGACTGCTTGTTCTCCTGAATGTACTATATGAAATCAAAATGCTGAATAATATTTGATTTACAATATGATGGTGAGATAATGTTGAACGAAAATCTTTACAGTAAAAATATCAGCCTTTACCATCATCGCCATTCCCAAATGATGAATAGTTGATTTTCTTCTTGTCCCTGAAGAAAGGAAATGTGAACAGAATTTGTGTCATAAATTTACCAGTTAGAAGGATGCAACAACCGTTATGATAGGCTAAGGATGGGTAGTAAGGTTTTTGTGTGTTTACTTATAAAACCAACCCAATACTAAAATGCTCTAATATTCAATTAACTGCATTTTCCCACACAAGAATATTAGCGTTACTGTAAAACATGTTTCTTTCGCGTGCATGAAACTTTCGCGATTTTCGCGATTGGAATAAATCGCGAAAGTTTCATGCACGCGAAAGAAACATGTTCATATGACAAGGGGGAAGACAAGAACGCAACAACAACAAAAACAGAGAAAGGATCTGAGAGCAATTGTTTTCGACATTAGCACAGTTTTAATGGTCTCATCACCTAAGATCTATTCAGAAGCGACTGTTTAAAGCAGCGGATACGAGTATACTAGTACAATTAATTCTGCTGAATTAGTCCCAAGACTTGCATATTTGAAGCCAGTGTAATACTGGAAACGATCGTCAATGTCCTCGTAAGCCGCCTTGATGCCGGCCGTTTTGAAGCCCTGTAGGACAGCAGACGTGTTGTTTCTGAGTTGTTCGTGGGCTTTCACCATCCACATCGCATGTTTAGGTTTCAATGTGGAAAGTTTCAAGTCAACTTTGATATCCTGTACAGATTTTTCACTTTTCAGCCCTTCCGAAACAATGTCTCCATACCACGCGGTGAAATGGTCTTTCAGGGCGGCTTTGAAAGCTCCATTCCCGCTGAGATCTAACGACTGGAGCTCTCATGTGCGGTATTTATTTACTTTAGCGGAGTTCAAATGACAACTACCTGCATGATATCTCGCGATAAAGGGTTTGTTTACCTGCGGGAATTCCTTTTAAGGCTGAAACAGCGGGAGTGAAATAATCTGCCCCCAACAGTCCGGAAACCTATGTTTGAATACCAGTAAGTGTATCCTCATATAGTTAACACCGCCTTTTGTTAGACTCGTGTTGGTACTGTGAAACGACCACACTGGGCGCACCCACATGTGAATGAATACACGTGGCTTTGCTGATTTTGCCGCCTCCGGCATGTATTTCCCATGTCTATTAGTATGATATATTTGTAAATTAATTTTTTTCTTGCACAGAGAGAATCGCGAAAGTTTCATGTCGCGAATTTTTTAAAATTGAAAAATCGCGAAAGTTTCATGTCGCGAAAGTTTCATGTTTTACAGTATCTAATTTATTAGAGAGGGCTTGCTTTTCCCATAATAATTATTAATATGTGTGTTTCAGGTAACGAGTTCCATCAAATGGTGGCTACTAGGTTGGTAGGGAATTTTTAGGTTTTCTATTCTACTTTTTCAGCATATGGTAATTCCTATATGCAATAATTAGCTTTCAAAAGGAAAATACAATTTTAATTTGGACATAATTACATGTAGTTTTTTTTTTGTATCTACAGTGGTATATATTTATGTAACAACTAGGCTGGAATCGATCTCTCCCAAATTCTGCGAACGTGACATTACGACAGGTGCAAAATAAAATACATTTGACCATAAACAACCAAATTTGTTTCCATCATTCCCGAGAAAATAGAAGGACATGGCAGACATCAACATATTAAAGGAGGGCGTCACATCATATTGAACTATGTTTCCTCCCGTTCATCGGAAGACTATGACTTGGAAAGATAATAATGTTCAGCGCATATGTACAGCCCAATCGAACATCCAAATATTAAAAGACAGGCTGTCAGTCACCCATGTATTGGACTAGAGGAAACACTTTGGATTACGAATAATACAGCCAAATTGGTGTGAAGATTTATGACTTCATTCACCCAAACTGAGCGGAATCCAGTCAATTTCAACATTTCCCCGACCTGATAAAAGAAACAACAACATGATCACAACATATTCAGTCTCAGTCAGTACCTGCTGGATCTTCTTCCTTCAGACATGTTTTGTTTGTTTTTTTGTTATAAACACATCATGATTATGTTCATGGATGCGTATTTATGAATATATACACTGCGTAACCACATTGAAATTAACTGCAACACTGCAAGTTACTTCTCTAATGTTGTTTTTCAGAATTCCCTCCATTTTGCGCAAATGATATGTTCTTTTATCCATAGACGCAGGCTCGGCCTCAAATACAAAACAACATTTCTTTAAAATCGATAATTCTATTACAAAAATATCCTCAATTATTTCCTATTTTGCATTTTTCAATGCTGAAGAAAAAGATTTCTTATTAAAGGGAAATTATAGAATTTACTAAAATACGAACAAAACTTTGACGGTGACTCTGTGTAGCAGCTTAACCGGACAAGGTGGGCGAATAATGCGAAGGAAAGAAAGTTGAAATCTGTACTAAAAATCCAGTGTGAGTGTACGGAGCTGTTCATAAACCCGGTCATTTCACCTTCCGGACATTTCCCCAACCGGACATTACCTCTTCGGACATTTCGCCTTCCCGGACTAATTTTCCGGTGCTGTTAAACAGAAGAAGTACTCTTCGTGTTGTTGTTGTTGTTCTTGTAGGCTACGGCTGTCAGATTAGGCCGTAGTAGCCTAGACTATTTATCGGACAGATCAGTTATCGGACACGCATCTCGTGCGCTCGTGATGACAAGGCACTAAGATGTCAGAACAAAGGGGGGATCATTTCTATTTGGTTTGCAAAATATGGAATTCTATGTACAGACGAAACTCGTCAAAATTCGAAATTCCTTCTTTTGCTGCGGGGGTGCGAAATTCGTCCTACCACCTTGTCTTCCCGATCTCACTCTCAAGTAAATATGTATAGAAATTGAACAATGATCATATCATCTTTCACGACAGAACTAACGATTCTCCTGCACAAAACTTAAATAAACATTGTACTTCAACGTCCAAAAGTTTTTTCACCGTGGGTGTTCGATAAATTGGTACTGTCCACCGCAGGAACTGAGCTGAAAAGTCGAGTTTAAAATAGCTCCCGCGCACGCAGAAGGGAGTGATGTCATCGACGAAATTAATAATTGCAGAAAGTTGACGACCTCAGCAATCATCCTGACAGTTTTCATGTCATTTTGAGAAATACATTTTAATATATTCCAAATAAACCTTCAAAAATGCACGATAACAGATCGGACACCCATAGGCCTTAGTTCAATGAGCTAAAGCCTTAGTACTGACATTTAATTTTGTGATATTGACAAAGTAGGGTGTAGCCGTTGAACCGAAAATTCCCATCACAAAATTTCGGGTAACATCGGTTGTATTTGTGGTCATAAAAATCATTAATACCTACCGCTTTGCACTCGTTTGGATAGAATACATATTTGTCTACTTTCCTGGCCATTTCATTTCAACAAACGGTTTTTGAAAGATCAAGCTCAATATTTTCTTTTTCTTTTGTCGTTTATGGAAATGAAAGAAGCTGGACAGAGAAAATAAATGGCCAGGGAATTAAGCAAATATGTATTCTATCCAAACGAGTGTAAAGGAGTAGGTGTTATTGATTTTTATGTGCGCAAATCCACCCGATGTTACCCATGTCGGAAGGTCGAAATTTTGCGGTAGGAATTTTGGTTCAACGGCTAAACCCTACGCTGTCGGTATCACAAAATTAAATATCAGAAGGGTTTAGCTTGTTGAACTAGCCTAGGCCTATATTCTGTAAACTGTATTTTCATCAAAACTTGCCATCGTCAGATTTGACGAGTCTTTGAGGACATGCAGCAGCCAGCGCATGTCATACGGGTTGTGATTGGAATGTGTGGTCCATCCGTGTTATTCATTGGAATTGGAATTTTACCAGCAATTTCAACATGTTGTTCGGGCACTTAGTACCCATCCAACAATATACCAGCTAGAAATAACCTGTCCTTTTTTTTCTTTTTTTTTATATCTGACAAACCTAACCTTAAACCTAATCTGTAACCAGTAATACTAATCTTACACTAATTAGTGCTAATTATCATCCTGATTTGACATGATCATGCTTAAAGCAATCGTCAGACTTCAGTCACATGATTTCCGGTTAGAAGGTGGTCAGGCTGGCATCATCCTCACAGGGGTCGAAATGTTCAAAATAATTTACCTGTCACAGGAGACAGGTGAACAAAATGTTTACCTGTCACCTTTAAGATTTACCTGAACATGTGATTGTTGAAATTGTCAGCTACATGTAATTCAAGATGTT
The DNA here is from genome assembly GCA_036873755.1 of Hanleya hanleyi. NCBI lineage: Eukaryota > Metazoa > Mollusca > Polyplacophora > Lepidopleurida > Hanleyidae > Hanleya > Hanleya hanleyi. The sequence continues at coordinate 9,722 of JAVTVY010018107.1, forward strand.
GTAAGCTTCCAATAAATTAGCAACACCTGGCTTGTCTCCATGCACTAAATGAATTGAATGAATTTTGTCAGAGAAATATTTTGAACACTAAAAAAAAAAAAAATTATTGGGCACCTGTCACTGGAGACAGGTACTTTATTTTACTACCTGTCTCTTTCAAAAAATACCTGTCAGGGACAGGTAGACAGGTGTAAATTTCGACCCCTGTCCTCATGCAATCACAGCCTGGTTGATGCGTGCTGGCTAGTCGCATCTTCTTTGAGGTTGTCGAGCAAAAAAAGGTAAAGGTTTTACTGAATTCAATATGTTCAAACATGTGTCAAAGTGAGAAATTGTACTTGAAAAGTGCATCAAATTAGCAAAACTGAAAATTGAAAATAATGAAAAAAACAAAAACAATGGACAGTAGATAAAATGGCATATGGGGCGACTAATGAGAAACAAGAAATCAAATGTGGACAGCCTTATAGAATTATGTTCTTTTGAGAGGGCTCCATTGTGTCCACTCAACACCTGTAGATCAACCTCTCCAAAAAGGACTTCCTTCTCTCAGTTGGCAGGACACAAAACAAGATTTACTTTGTCACCTAATTGTGCGAAGGTCAATGTTTTATGTTTATATGATGATAGCCATTGCGAAACTATTCCCGATTGATAATGGAGTAAGTAGACAAGCGATTGGATCATTATGATCAAAATGCTAAGTCATGGGGATTCTTATTCCGTGTGACTGACGAACAGTCTTTCCCTTCGTATAGGTGCTCCAAAACTTCTTATTCTTTACTGCTTCCTGTCTTCACATAATCTAAGGATTATTCGAAGTCCATATTTGCTCATCTCAACATTAAATGAGCTTGTATATATTACATCGTACATCACATCCGCTGCTGTCAGAAAGTCAGGTGACTAGGTCACATGAATCTTGTCTGTCGGGGATAGTTTTGCGATGGCTATTATCATATAAACGTAAGACAGTGACCTTCGGGGAAAAATTGCCATGGATGTTCGACTTCGGGTTGTGTCCATCAGTGCCAGTGGTCGGTGGTTCGTGGATCTCCGGTGGCACAGGTTCCTGTCGCTTCAATGCATTTTGCTCATAAGCAACAGGAACTTGATAATGTGATGTCTAGCACTGTAATATCACTTGTCTTTATTGCACCATGTAAGCATCCTGTCCATGTCTTGTGTGCTGTCCTCAGTGTTTTTATAGGGTGGATAGAGGGTGTTTGGTTTCATGTTGCTTCAAGGATTTCTTCTTTGAAGCAGCAAGATTTCTTCTTTGGAGCAGCAGGAATGCAACTTGGCTGGGTGGTGTTTAGTTGGTTCATTGCGATATGACTGAAATAATGTTGAAAATGACATTAAACCCTATTCACTCACTTGCTCACTCACTCACTTGTCCATCAGTGTTTCCCGTTCTGTTGTAAATCTTGTGATCTCGAAAACATAGTCATGAACCATTTCTGAAAGATTACGGACACCACAGTCTGCTAAATTCAAGTATGTGTTACATCATTTTTGTGTGTCCACTGAGAATCTGATTGAAATATGACTCCCGGGTATTGACCTGGGCTGTCCTTGTGCACACTCCAGGTCATGGTAAGAATAGGCCTCAGCGCCCCTCAGAGAGCTTGTCGTAAGAGATAAATAACTGGGGCACCTGTGGGGTTTCCGGGTGTGAATGGGACCCTACCCGTCGGTTTTCCGGGCGTGAAAAAACGTTGTGATACATGTATGACTGAAGCAGTGTTGAAAGTGACGGTAAATCATATTCACTCACTCATCCTGATTGAAATGGCTTTGACATCCCGAACTCTGTGTTTGTGAAAAAAATTCCTTGTGTTGAGAAATAGTTGACAGAAAGGGAAATTATTGCTTGTTAACACAAGGAACAAGTATGTGTTACATCATTTTTGTGTGTCCACTGAGAATCTGATTGAAATAGGACTCCCGGGTATTGACCTGGGCTGTCCTTGTGCACACTCCAGGTCATGGTAAGAATAGGCCTCAGCGCCCCTCAGAGAGCTTGTCGTAAGAGATAAATAACTGGGGCACCCGTGGGGTTCCCGGGTGTGAATGGGACCCTACCCGTCGGTTTTCCGGGCGTGTAAAAACGTTGTGATACATGTATGACTGAAGCAGTGTTGAAAGTGACGGTAAATCATATTCACTCACTCATCCTGATTGAAATGGCTTTGACATCCCGAACTCTGTGTTTGTGAAAAAAATTCCTTGTGTTGAGAAATAGTTGACAGAAAGGGAAATTATTGCTTGTTAACACAATATGTCTTGAAAGATTATAGTCAGGCTTTGTATGCAACTGGTGGTAGGTCAGAAGACTAGTGAAAAAGAATGACCTTGACCTTTTTTATCTAGGTCAAATTTTAGTCTTGTTCATAGTTACATGGAATTGCTCTAATGATTTAAGTACAGTTCAGAGATGTGGATTGTCTTAGTGAAGATTGATCGACAGTGATTTTATCCCTGGACAAATCTTCGCCAAAGGGCATTGTCTGCATTGTCCGTCCATCTGTCTGTTCATCTTGTTTGTTAACACAATATCTATTGAAAGATTATTGCCAGGCTTTGCCAATTCAGTCATTCGATTTCTATGAGTGTGATCACTCCACACTCCTAATCACACTCCTAAAATTGATCGAGGTGAGCAGAAACAGCACTCCTTACAACAACTTCTTTACATAATAAAAGCCCTCAGGAGTGTGATTTTGATTTACACTCCTAAAATCATATTAGAAGAGTGGTTTACAGCACTCCTGCTGTTTCCAACAATGGAAGACTGCAATTCATACGTGTATGTATGACATATGCAACTACCAATGTGTCCAAAGCCTATTGAGGAGGACTGACCTTGACCTATTTTTTTAATGTTTTTTTCACAGGTATTTCTTCATGGAGACCTAACCTGCCGATCAAAGATGTAGGTTCATTTTCAGTCACCCCTGCCTTTGGTACGACTTCAGCTTTAATCATTGGAGGTGAGATTCCTTGTACATGAACATGAACACAAGCATAAACAGGTCAATTTTCATATCATTTAAAGGTGCTCAAATTGGAAAGTTGACAAAAAACCCGAACCAGACCACTCAAACAGGCTCAAATTCAGTACGGGTGATGTAAATATCTCCCTTTTTTCTTTTCTTTTTTTTGGCAGAATTATGTTAGCTCTCATCACATTTTCAGGAGATTTCCTGTCTTTTATGAGAAAACTAGGTCGATAAAATGATTTATCTCTGTAATTTCCGGAGCCGGTGTTGGGACGGTCATCTTTAAAATAGCTTTTTGAGCCAGCTCTGGGAGATAACTCTGCGGTAGGGATATGATTTTGTCCGACAGGCTTAGCTCCTTTGCAGCAAGACCTGAAACTTGAGTTTATTTCGACCGGAGCACACAAAGTTATTGTTTGCGAGTTATACCGGCACCCAAATTAGACATTGGAATACATGTAGTAGGAAACTTTGATTCCTTTTGATCATATTGACATTGATCAATAGTTGAAAGAAACCTTTTCCATGTTAAAGAAATAGGGCCTGGGGAGAACAATGATGTCTGTAGGACCAAGTAAATGTTGAAGTTTTTGACTTTGAAAATTTTTCCTGTTCACAGCTTCCCGGCCTCGCCCTATGTCTCCTCAACTAAGGCCCACCTGATCCCGAACCCTCTTATAATCCAGATGCTTACATCGGGCTAAACTTATTCAACCCATCCACCACCCTTGGGGAGCATGTCCCCACCCCCGGGGCAAAAATGTTGGAAATTTTTACTGTCCACAGCTTTTCGGCCTCAGTGTATGTCTCATGAACTAAGGCCTGCCCGACCCCTCGAACCCTCAGAATATATTCCAGATATTTCCATCAGGCTACACTTATTGGGGAGCATGTCCTCTCCTCTGGGGCACCGAGCCCCACCCTCCATCTCAGTGATGTAACCCAACACTTGCCCACTTGCCCGGGGCTACCAAAATCGGCTGGGGGCAAGTGAAATTGAATTTGTGCTTGCCTGACACAGCAAGTGGATTTGGCTCCGATCAAATCATTGCAATGTCCAATCTTTTAACAAGAACTTGTGGTGAATGGAAAAATATCTTTCTAATTGTGCATCTGAACCAAATATCTATCCCCATTTTAATATTCTGCCTTAGAGATGAAGCTTACGCCAGAGCAAAGTGGCAAAGAGGATTGGTAGATACTGGAATCGGAAAATATTTTTACAACTGAATATGTGCATGTGCATGTGCATGTTTCACCAAATTCTGGGAGATGGTAACTCATAAGTGTCAAGTCAGTATGAATCTTGCATTTAATTTCCCCGATTTTGGTGAAACATGCACATTGGAACAGTGAGTCTGTCTTGAAACTCAAAGTCTACACACCTTCAGCTTGAATCAAGCATTGGAAAGTGCATACACAGTTTGAAATATATGTATTAAGGCAGTGTGACATCACTGGGCCTAAATATGATTGCAACAGACCACCATAGATAGAATACCATGCTTTATTTGCAGTTTACTCTGTGTAATAAAATCGTAAAAAATTACAATAAATATTTTCCGACACTGTTTGCAATGGTATTTCATTTGATGGAAACTTTACTTGAGGGTTTACGATCACTTTAAATAATAAATGTATTATCATCTCAAATGATGTCCATTGCCAATGATGTGCAACCTCAAATGATGTGCCACCCTAAAGGGTTCGATCTTTTTGTGAAGCTGCATGTTGTAAAACTGACCGCAATTTGTTTTAGCTTGATTTTTCTGTATGCAAACCTCAAGAAAAATCTGATTCGCAGATATTGGATTGAAAAAAATCAAAAAAATCAGCATCATTACCATCGTACACAAGATAGTTTTTGTCTGGATTGCACCGCGTAGCGGTGTCGACCAGACTATGCTGCCACTCACGAAATATCTGAAAATGTGTACGTGCACTATATTGTGATGACCCTGTGTTAACCTGTAACAATCCGCCAGTGATTTTCACTTTGTGTTCGAGTGATATCAGGGTATTAACTAGAAAATGAAGAAAAAACAGTCTTAATCGTTTCCTGTTAACTAGAAATAAAACGAAATATGAATTTGAGTGTATTTCATATTCATTTCTTCGCCCAGGATTGCTTGTATCCGTGGACTATTTTTTTGTTCTTTGCATTGTCTGGTTCCGCGAAATCAGCTCAAACCCGGTTCTCCGGATAGTTCCCTTGGCCCACAATCAAGTAACCTAGGCCAGGAAATTTGCGGTAAGTCCTTGAGATTACTTGGTGTTTATAGTTCGTAATTTGTTCGTTGACAACAATAGCGTTGGAGAGACAATTTGTGCGAAACTCCCTGTTGTTGTTGCTGCACGATCATTACGTATTCGCCGAGCAGACGCAATCTCCTGGCTTCGATTGCATATACCTTTCGTCTAAACGGCTGCAGGAATGATCTCTGCCCCACCGTAATAAAAATGTAGAACGGAAGGCACAATAATGTATAATAATGTAACAGCTCATTACATTTTTGTTGCCAGTGGGTGAGATTAGATTTGGAGCTGTTTGTAAAAAGCGGAAAACGGATCGAGGCTTGGTGAATGGAGCAGACGTTGTAAATCTTGTTCCGCTTTCGCTGGACAGGTTCCGGTTCTGGGATTATGAAGACCCCAGTTTTCAACACTTGTAGTCGCGTTCTTTTCCGTGAAGTCGGCGTTCGTTAGTATTTTAATGCGTATGCATACGGCATGAAATATATTTCCAGAGGAGATATGCGTCGAAGCAACAACAATAGTATTTACATTTTCTCGTCTCGTGAACTTGACCGTATCCTATCCAGTATTCTGGGGGACTCTGCTCACCGAATATAATTTAGTTTGAAAAAGTTTGAAGACCAACAACAAAACTTTTCGAAAGCGGAAACAACAGAATTTGTCAGGTACCGCTTTCGAAAAGTTTTGTTGTTGGTGGTGTTCAAACTTTTTCAAACTAAAGTATGCAATGATCGTGCAGCAACAACAACAGGAATTTTCGCACAAATTGTCTCTTTAACGCTATTGTTGTCAACAAACAAATTTACTATAAACACCATGCAGGCATATATAAGTAATCTTGGGAACTTAACGCAAATTAATGCAGCTCTTGCCAATATCTGCGCTACACAGAACTAATAACACCAGTTAAATAAAACTATCCAGTCTCCTTGCAAATTTGCCGTATCGTTTTGTCACAATAGAATTGCATGAAGTATGAAAATCTGCTCGCAAAAACTGGTAGAGACATTGACGCAGACGATCCACTTTTGAGCATATTACTGCAGATAGTTTCTTGCTACCACGAGACCTGGCATATTTTGAAATGAGCCGCCTTCACAAATTCACTTCCCTGAAGACTAAACTCTGTGTTTCAGTTCTGATTCCCCAAACAGACTCGTCCACAACTTGGAGAAAATCTCCACATGTATCCATACATCTGCTATCGGTTGAAACATGCCAGCTGAAACGTTTTGAAACTTTAAATCCATTTTTGGCGATCCAGACATCAGTACTTTTGAGTACTTTCATTCTCGTATTAATGTCACATATCCTTTACTTGGCTAAAACTTACCCAGATAATTTTGACCATTTTTAGTGTAAATACAATTTTAGTAGGTTATTTAACCTGGATAATTTTGACCCTGATAATTAGTAGTGTTTGTGCAAGGGGATGATTGTTTATCTTTGGCCTAATGCATTGTTTTACCAAGGAGATAAACATACTGTGGCCTTCAGTGTCAGACAGTGGGGGCTGTGGGAAGTAGTGGTTATATTATGCTGGCCAATAAATGAATGTACACTGTACATGGTTATATATTCTTGGTAAAAGTCAACATGGTTTGCCCTAGGTTATTCTCCATGGGGAGCTCATTTGTTTGTTTTTTTTTGTTTTTTTTGGAAATGTGTAGTACTTGTTATGAAAGTGCCAGTAAAAGCCCTAAATTACTAATATAAACACATATGGGAAGCAAATGTTGGAAATTTGTGTGTACTGTATTACTATGTATACCGGTACTGATCAAAATATACACAGTGGGATTACATTGGATGTAAGGAAGTATATACTGTACGACTGAATGTCTAATCTTATTATATCTCCCAGTCTCAGTAGTCCAGTAATACAGTCTGATTAAAACCAGACCTTTAACAATAACGCTTCCCATCTGACATGTTGCTGATTTTAGATCTGACTCTAACACTGGGGTTTCCGTGTTCTCAGACTTAGATATCGACAGATATAATTTAGATATATCTATCAATTAAAAAAGACATTTCATAATGAATGTAATGAGGCATAAATCTCGAGGACAACCTGCCTCCCTCGAAGCAGCTGTGGTCTGAGCTTGCGGTTCAGGCTCGTCTCATGTTGTGGATTGGGGGCGACAGGCATACGATATGGAAAGTAAAACTCATCTTTTCATAAATTTTAGCTTGTTTCATCAGATAAATATGTTATTCTCTATGAATGATGATGTTCGATTAACATAAATAAAATTTAGATATATCGATTGGAAGAGACATTGTTCTGCACATAAAATCACGAGGTCAACCTATCTCCCCCATTTCAACTGTGGTCTGAGCTTGATGTTTCAAAAATACACCCCAAGGTTGAGAAGCTATATGTGATTGGTCAGCACTCAGAACAGGGAAATGGGAGTGCTAGCCCCAGATCTTAATCGGGCCATCCACAATAATATTTCTGTTTCCAGTAACCCTACTTGCCCATATATTTTGCAGTCAAAAAAAAAAGTTTGGGTAGACAAATTTTTTTTATTTCTATGTTTTTCAGCAGTACTCCATGAAATACTGTACAAAAAGGTAAAAAATCCACTAAAAGAAATAAAAAAATTAAAATTCCTGCCTACCTACCTACCCACCCAAAGTTTCTAAAGTTGGTTACTGGAAACGAAAATATTATTGTGGATGGCCTCAGTGACAAATCAGAGAGGGAGTGTTTTTTTAAGATTTGGTTTTAATCAGATTATCCAGTAATATTAAATGTTCCTTGTACATGTAGGTACAATGTACACATTACTTTGCAGATAAAATGACCTAATCATACTTTATTGTGTGTCCCAGTATTGAGATTGGCTTGTCCGATTGTTTTTTTGTGAAATAACAATTCATTCTGTTTTGAAACTCTCATGTCACTGCTACATTGCAAATAATATAGTACCGGTACATGTATTTGTTCAAAATATTATCAAACAACAGACTTACAGACAGATTTAGTTTTTTTTCTAAACAATGAAAAAAAAATAACCGAATAAAAAAAAGCAAGATGGTTAACATACCTACATTACTTTTTTTCCATTGTTGATTTCACCATTTCCCATACATCATGTAAAAATTCAACGAATTTATAACTTACTTCACCATTTCCCATGATTCATATATACCTTTAGCCTTCTTGATCAAATAGGGTGGATGGAGGGTGTCTGGTTCCATGCTGCTTCAAAGATTTCTTCTTTGAAGTAGCAGGAACACAACTGGTGGTGCTTAGTTGGTTTATCGTGATATAGGTGAAATATTGTTGAAAGCGAAGTTAAATTCTATTCACTCACTCATTCAAATAAGCAGTATGTGTCTGTGAGACAGGTATGTTTTTATGGGGCTCTCAGTCTTATCAGCAACCTATCCTTCTGTACGGGATTAAGAAAAGCCAAACAGTACTTTTACTGGTTTGATTGCTTTCTTTCCAGTAACCATGGTAACAGTTGCATGATATGTGACTGAAGTTGTGCCATCTCTTGTATTATTACCAGTTACCGGGACGTTCTCTGTAGGATATCCCTAATTTCGGTGTGTCATAAAACCTCATATCAGACCGATAAAACAACATCGGCGGGCGGCAGGCCGATAATGAGCTGCAGCCGAATATCGGCCCGCTACCTGACCTTTGACACAGTGACGTAAGATCGGTGACTCGCGCTTACCATGGTGATGTAATGCTTTAGCAGACGACAACAAGAAGAGATCACTCTCTGATCTGTCCTTTCACAGTGATAACAGTTACGACATGTGAATTTCAATTCTGGTTGAATTAAATGTTTATTTCATCATACAGGATGATATCCTCGTTGTTGTTTTTATTGGAGCTTGTTTTGAAACTGGTAATAATAGTAATAACATGATTTTTTTCGGGACATTATACTTTTTTATTGGCCCTCCATCAATAATTAGCAGCCCGCCATAGTCATTAGCGGCCCTCTGGCCCTTGGGCCGCTAATGACTATGTTGGGCTGCTAATTATTGATGGAGGGCCAATAAAAAAGTATAACGCCCTCAAAAATCATGTTATTGTTATATTATCATGATTATAGAGGTACAATTTGCTGGGATAGTATACATACATGCCATTATTGGCCCTATAAGCAGGTTGGCATGTGATATGACGTGTGTTTGTGTGGGGGGATGGGGGAATGTCCGTACCCTGCCAGGATTGGACTTTATAATGGCGGATTCAAGATTCCTGTCTGTTACATGTACTATGTTCAGAGAAATATTAAGAATTGTTCCTATAATGATATACATCTATTAGGAAGTGTCGTGACCTGTGGACAAAGATATTGTTATCTGTTAGACAGCCACAGGGTGATAAATCATTCTGTTGTTCTGGTGGCTGAGTTTTCTTGTCATAAAGTTTCTTTTTGAATGAGAATTTTTTCTGGGTACTTGACATACATGTATATATATATATATATGGTATAGGTAACATCAGTGACTGTAGTGCCAATGCATGTTCAGTCTTTCACACTCCTTGTCCTATCAGTCCCAACTCAAGCCCCACTTGGCGCATGTGTGAAAATTTGCCAGTTACTTGCTGACAGTCAGTGGTTTATCCGGTACACCAGCTTCCTCCACCATCCAAACTGGCTGTCACCATATGAATGAAATATCCCTGCCATGAGTGTGACATTAAACCAAATCTCCCCCCCCTTGAAATCCTATCATTTCTGTGCCATTACACCCATGATTGTTTTTCATAGAGTTTGACACCTCACTCACATAGATCTCACTTTTTCAAAACCTTCAGGAGTGTGATGTAACAATCATGAAACTCATTTGAGTGTTATATATGTGTGATCTTCAGCTGGAAAACAATAATATATTTATAGATATAAACTAAGAAAATCATTCATTGAACTGATCCGAGTTTCAAACATCGATTTTCCACCACCTATATTAGTGGCCATGTTACAAATGTTTCTCAGAAAGGCTTTATTTGGTGTTGGAACGAGCAAATTCAGATTGATCAGTCATTTCTTCTAATACGTACATGTAATAAATTGTGCATGCATACTTTATTAGGCAGACGTATGATTAGGTTTTTGATGAAGCTTGACTGGTGTCAAGAGTTCTATTTCAGATCCTGTATACATGTATGTTCATTCCACCTGACCATGCTGACTACTGACTGACTAGGAAACTAAATTCTCTCGAGAAAATCTGTTTCTTGTTTGAATGAAGTATGTACACATTGTCACGTAACATTTTGAGCCAATCAATAACACACCCATAGTGCACATTTTGAAATTCAAGTTGAGGTCAAAGCCATTTTATGTCTGACTATAAATTCTGGACTGATATATTAAGGGTAATTAAGTGTTAACGGTGGATGGCTTGTGTATGGAGATGAGGACTATATGATAACGGAGACACTTCCCTAGTGATGATAGATCAATAGATTGTGAAACAGCCAGTGTTGGAGCTTCAGATTAAATTTTACAGATCAGAATAAAATTGAGAACTCGCTCAACTGCATAAATTTGGTCCTCGTATACTTCTTCGGTTTTACCTTGACTGCTACATTCATTTACAACTCAAATTTACATACAAACATGGGTCCCTCTGCTAATAATGTTAGACATAGACTGAATGTACTTGAGCCCTTCACCATCATTTAATAACATGAACATATTGTTTAGTTTGATAAGTATGAAGTCTGTTACAGGTCCTATCCCTGAATATAGAGCCTCATTAGGGATGTACATATATTAGGAATACCGGTATTGAACCTGGTAGAGGGGAACAGCTGGTATTGGTATTCTGGGATGGTTCAGTCTCTGGGAGATGACCCAATAGGAGTGTTGACAGTTGTTACCTGAGTCTATATACATGTGATAATTCACACAGCATGTGTCCATGGTAGGTAGATATTGGGAAAGGATTTATAGCTGGTTTAACAGCTGACTCAAACTCTTATTCATGCTTGACTGATATTGTGTCCATCATACATCTTCCAGGTGTTTTTATAAGCAATTCAGGAGGGGGAAAATATACATTCATTGGAGAATGCAGTAGCAAGTTGTACAGCTATAGTGTAGCAGTGCTTCCATATGTTAACTGAAAAACTTGATGCAGTGCAACAGTTATTTTAAAAAATGTTGTTGATGTTAAAAGTTTCAATTTCTTCATGATGTGGCAGATTGTTGGATATTCCACGTCAGAGGTGAGACAGTGTTTTTTCCCCCCCACAATGTAACACATTACCTTTATGAATAGTCAATATGTATTTTGTGAAATTTGAATAAGAAAAATGTTAAATCATTATATTTCTTAAACCAGGAATTGAAATTCGAATAAGAAAAATGTCAGAAATTGGACTTTACAGTCTACACAAAATATTGGAGTAGATTTTGTTGATTCAGCAACCATTTATTTTATCCTGAAAAAAAATAAATCCCAAACATATGTTATCAGTTAAAATAGTGTCAGGTTTCTATTTTTGATGGTTCATGTATGGCATGTTCCTCTTTTCTCAGTATAGGGTGGTCCCAGCAGTCTAGTCTATATGTGTCATATAATTACATCATAGGTCATGATTGAGACAATGCTGTGACACATGCATAGATCTGAGCTCTTCAGTTGTAGCCAAATGTATTTTCTCCAATATATATGCACACAAATTCAGGACCTAGAAGTGTATCTACCCTCTTTTCCTGTATATTCACTGTTGTTGTCAAGGTTACATGTATATATATGCGTTACGTGTTCTGAGATTATAAAAGGCGTTACCCCATCATTGGTATCATGATTGGGATATGGTGCATATATCTTTATTCGGATGTGGAGTGGTGCACATATACTTGACTGAAGCAACAGTTAGGCCTATCACTGAAGACTTGGTGTCATTTTCACGGAGTGTGACATTTCATTCGGCGATGCTCAGCTGGTGAGCAGTGTGTATAGTTTGCATGAGTTCTTCTAGAAATCTAAGTATGGCAGACCAAATGTCTGAATAATTGCAGAGCTGCAGTTTTGTAATGGAAAACTTAAGAGTTTATGAATTCGAAATTGAATTAAAATTTCGGAGAAGAAACAAAGAAGAATTCAGTTTTAGAGCCCCATTAATCCACAACATATGTCACATGGTCAATGTTCATACATGTCTGCTGAACAGTCCTAGTTGAGAGAAGAGGATATAGTACATTTAATCTGTTATGATATTTGCTGGCACAACTTACAACATTGAAGTGGCAATTGCAGTGAGGATTTGGTCAGTATCTAATTTTCTTTCGAAGAAATTTGATGCAGTATTGGTTTGTATCGAGCCAAGCAGATGATCTTTTCCTCCAATTTGTAACCAAGTACTATATAGATTGTTACAGGTATAATTAGGTCTGTTGACTGTCCCTGCCATACAACTGATGCATTCTTGTCCAGTCAGCTATTACAGATGGGCTTGTGTCCACCAAACAGGAGTAGAAATCAATATTTAACAGATTAGCTTCCTAATGTACACGTTGCATATTGCCTCTCGGACCTCGCAGTGACAGGCCATCAGTTACTCACACTCACCCATTTCTCACCTGATATGAATCTGAGAGGAGCAGATTATTGCTCACCTAAATCCTCCAAGTTTACATTGTTGGACTTTAGAGCTCAACATTGTCAAAAGACTTTCCTTACTCCCCTTGTTAATCTAATTGAGGGGAGTAGTTGACTGCTCCCTTGTTATTTCCTCATGTCAAGGTCTGCCTTTTAATCCTAGCTATGACCAGAGTGGATCAGCACTGAGCAGAAGATAAAGTTCTCTGACAGACCCCCTATTTCCCCCCTGAACTAGCCCATAATTCCTGGGGGGTTCGTACTGGTACATAGACGTGTTTTTGCTTGGGTACATCAATTGGTATATAACAGTGGTCGAATTTAGTATGGGTCCGCTGGCCCGTGGCCAGTAAATTTCCCGTCGGACCAGTTTACTTGGCCAAGCAGTGGTTCGACTGGCAAGTGCAGATTTCGAACCTGTCAAATACTTGCGAACAAAGCTGTGGTTTCGTCGACTACGGCACAAATTCGAAATGGTTTTAGTGATTACTTTTGGTACATGTTTAAAAAAAAAGCCAAACTAACTGATGGGGAAAAATTACTTCGCAATCGCGAATATGATCAAGAGCGAAAACAGCACAAGTTCCAAAATTCGTGGACGTTCGAGCGGACATGGTTAACATACGATGACAGCAGCAAGTCGATGAAGTGTGATTGGTATCTTCAGTTCGCCTCCACAGATTCTGAACGGAAATCGGCATTTGTATCGGGGTGCTCATTAAATTTTGGAGGACCAATTAACTTTGAGGAGGACCAGTTATGACTGAACCTCACTGGTCCCATTGTCCAGCAGCACTTGGCAGTTAATTTCAACCGCTGTATAAGCATCCTTTGCATATACCATCTATGCTGAAGTGATATCATAGATAACATATGGTATTGAAGAGATGTACATGTATCAGTGTTGTGCCTTCAAGTCTGTTACATTATGTATGGGTGTCGTGATGCAGTCTCTGAAGTGGGAATACGTGTTCCAGCTGTTGGATGATTTCTTAAGCTGGTCAGCATTGTCCGAGTGAAGGATCTAACAGCAATCCAATCATGTTACAATGAAAGACCTGAGAAGGGCCGGGCCACATCTGCAGGTTTGCTACCTGCATATTAATACATATATCTGATGACGATATATGGCGAAAAATTATTTCCCTGTCTGAGCCCCTCAGACTACTTTTGGCGTCGTTTTTGAGAGCCCAAGCCCAAAGATGCCAGAAGTTGCATTGCTTTATTTTATCATTATTACACTTCACCCTATTATTCAACTCCTATTTTTATGCCCCCCTCTCTCTAAAGGGGGCCATATAGCGATCGCTTTGTCCGTCCGTCTGTGCGTCCGAATTTCTTGTCCGCGCAATATCTCGATTAATATTTGATGGACAGGATTGAAACTTGCATGAAATATGGCCAGTGCCTCGTAGTTGTGCAGCGTAGAGTTTTTCCCGAGTTTCGGTGATATTTTTAAGAGTTATGGCCCTTGGTTCCTGAAATCTCCATGAATTGGGACTTATCCGGGCTGGATCTTGCTTAATATTGTATGGACAATTATGAAATTTGCATGATATGTGGTCAGTGACCTGTAGTTGTGCAGCGTGAAGTTTCTCTGTGTTTCGCGTATATCTTCAAGAGTTATGGCCCTTTGTTCTCTTTGTGAATTTGGACTTGTCCGGGCTGGATTTCGGTTAATATTGTATGGGCAAGTATTAAATTTGCATGATATGTGGTCAGTGCTCCATACTTGTGCAGCGTAAAGTTTCTCTGTGTTTCGCTTATATTTTCAAGAGTTATGGCCCTTGGTTCCTGAAATCTCCGTGAATTGGGACTTGTCCGGGCTGGATCTTGGTTAATATTATATGAACAATTATGAAATTTGCATGATATGTGGCCAGTGCCCTGTAGTTGTGCAGCGTGAAGTTTCTCCACGTTTCGCTTATATTTTCAGGAGTTATGGCCCTTTGTTCTTAAAATCTTTGTGAATCGGGACTTGTCCGGGCTGGATCTCGGTTAATAGTATGGACAAGTATGAAATTTGCCTGATATGTGGTCAATGCCCCATAGTTATGCAGTGTAAAGTTTGTCTGCGTTTCAGTTATATTTTCAAGAGTTATGGCCCTTTGTTCTTCAAACCTTAGTGAATGGGATATATATTTGTCCGGACAAGCATGAAATTTGCATGATATGAGGCCAGTACCTTGTAGTTGTGCAAAGTAAAGCGCTTTGTCTGTCTGTCCGTCCGTCCGGGTTTCTTGTCCGTGCAATATAAACCAGAACATAACAATGGCGGGGCAGTGTCGGACTAAAGCGGAAGGAAGGGGGCGGGGGATACAATTAAGCAATCTCTGATTGCTTCTTTCCTGCGTATTGCATCCATAATGGGCCACCTGTAACCATCTGGGTCATCTATGCATGGTAAGACTGACCCTGAGATCATGTGTATTCATTTTCAGCCTACTTTCGGCAACTATATGAGGGAATTCCCCGAAATCAACAACACGTGATGTCGTCAGCCAATCAGCTAAACTTTACTGACGTAACCTCAATGTAACCTGCCATTTTCGAGTCATGTGCTGTCCTACTTGTTCAAAATTACAGATCTACAACACCATGATACGGAAGTTATTCCTATCTGTATCTTTTGTTAGCTCAGACAGAAGTAGTATGAAAAGCCTGTAATTAATCAGATTTTTCAAGTCCGCTGGATGAAGACCGAACAGTACACGGTAAAGTATCGGATATCGCTCCGCAATAATGGCGACACACGATTCGCAAGCCATCTTATGGATGGTGAAGTGTATGCAAATGCCATAATGGGTAAATTAAATCTGAACCAATGTACCAGATGGATACCCTCAACCTTGATTGATCACTCTGATTATAAAAAAACTTAGTGCAATACAAACAAATAAAACAAATCCAGTGAGAAAAGAAAAAAAAATGTAGGGACAATGTGGGACCTTGAAATTTTTGCATAATTTACTTTATCAGAAAGTTGCTGCAGGAAATGATGTAAATTCCTTCAGTATTTCATTCCAATCTCCCTATTTCTGCAGTATACACTGTCTGTGGGAGAATAAAATACATGTTTTCCTATGAAGATCTAGTTCGTCAGATTCACTCCGTAACTTCATTTACAAATTCTAGTTTTTCATCAAGATCCCCATATTGGTATCCTGGAAGCAGTGTTGTATTCCTCCTGTTTGTGTTGGCAGCTGTCCCGTCTTGTTTATGATCCCAAGACAAAAGCTCCAGGGGACAAAAACCTCACAAACAAAAGTCTTGTGGACAAAAGCCCCAAACCATTATTTAAGGTGCATGTGCAGTACAATTAGTGCATGGACTTGTGTAAATCATATAAAATGAGAGTGCAAGCAAGAAACAACAATAAAGGGGAAATATTGCCATTAAACTGTATCATCTATTAACACACCATATGCAAGGAGCTCCTGTAAAATACAGCAAAAGAAAGGCCACCATACAAGTATTCGTGAAAGTGATAAATTTTTAACCATGAAGTTGAAAATTAATTTTAAACAATTTTCCAAATTGATCAACGTGTTAAATAATACAAAAATAAATTTGGGAAATTGTTCAAAACTAATTGTGAACTTTATGGTGAAAAAATGAATCGCTTTAACCAATACTTGTTTGTATGTTTTTCTGTATTTTGCAGGAACTTCTTCAATATTGTGAAATTTAGATGGGCCAAAAGTAATCAGGTTTAATGCAATATTTCCCCCTTTATTGTTGTTTCTTTCTTGCACTCCCATTGTATAACATTTACACGAGTCCATGCACTAATTGTACTGCACATGCACCTTAAATAATGGTTTGGGGCTTTTGTCCACAGGGCTTTTGTCTGTGAGGTTTTGTCTCCTGGGGCTTTTGTCCTGGATTCATAAACAAGAAGAGACAGCTGCCAACACAAACAGGAAGAATACAACACCCCTTCCAGGATACCAATATGGGGATCTTAATGAAAAACTTGGGGATTTTGTCCGTGGGGTTTTTGTCAGTGGGTTATTTGTCCCCTGGGGTTTTGTCCGACACACATGTGTACTAGACAGACATCATGTTTATAAGGTACCTACATCTGCATACATGCCAGCATCTAGGAATACTACAGGCCAGTCATGGTATTACTCAGGAAACAATAGCAGCTAAGCTGCTGTTTTGACAGAAGATTGTAACAACAGGGGGCTCACTGTTCTCTAACACTGCAGTCTGATGTCAATCTGCTAACCACCTGATAACTGTCTGCTAATTTTGAGACCTAGAATACATATACCTAGTTCTTCCATTCAAATGATATACATGTTCATTTATACATGTATGTAAACCTGGAGCACTGCATCTGATTAGCTGGAGGTCAGTATTGGCATTAGGCATTAAAAAGGTCCGGGTAAATGTCTGGTGTCATTTAGGTCACAAATCACTAAAAATGTGGTTCTTATCACAATGTCTGACCCAAAAATTCAATGGTGGTTTGCAACTTACAGATAGTCGAGTTCTAATACTGTTGCAGTTGTCAAACCAGAAACAGATAAGCATATACTAGTTGAATACTGATAAAAACAGCAGTACTTATATCTACTTCACTCGCTTTAACTTTAAGTATTGTCTACTTGAAGCTGTTGAAGTCAGATTGCAAACCATCATTGTTTTTCTTTCTTGATTATGATGTCACGCCAGACCTGCCACTCGAACATTGAACGTTACTTACATGTATTGACGCCCAGTCAGGTGGTCTGGTGTGACATCACAAACTAGTCTCAAACAAGGGCAGACAACCAATGCGTTTCGTAAATCGGTGGGCCAAACAAGCCTTGAGATAACAACTTTGGAGTACTTTTCTAAAGCTAATGGGAGACTAAATACATGTATGGTAATTCCCCTAATAATTCAATCACAGGAAGTTAAATTTTCAACGCTGTTATTCAAACACAGAGAAAAACTATCCCAATCGTCTTTTAAATTGAAGAAAAGTCAGATAATGACAAAATGTGACACTTTGTAGCTGGTGCCATGAGGAATATTGCCAGATATATTTATATAAGTATTTGCGAAATTCGAAACAGGTGTTTTTTGCCCGGTCAGGTGACACTGATGTTCCCTAAGTAATCGAAAATGACCCAAGATGAATACACATGGCTTATGTACATACATTAGGCCTGCAATTATATTGGGAGATATGATATTTACAACATCCTGCTTAATTTGTTATACCGACGGGAGGACTGCGTACTCATTGCATTTTTTCCCCCCACCTTTATTATTCTCAGAGCTGCGAATGAATTATGTGAAGCCTTTAAGACGTCCGTATTTTGCTAGCACCTCAATTCTCATTAAAACATACAATACAGGTGGGAGAACTCTGGATGGTTCTGAAATAGGGTGACGATGGAAGGGACACGTTTTTGTCAAGATTTCAAAGCTTTAGCTCACTGAATCAACCTCATTCTACACACAAAGTATAGTGAATGTCCCGTGGTTGTCGATTCTATATAATTTAAAGTGCAGTATGGGATAAATATTACACAATTAAAGAAACATCACACGTATTGTGACCTTTCATTGTCGAACGGTGTGGGCATTTAATATGGGAACTCTAATTTACGAAAACGTCCATTTTACTATTCGGAAGTGGTTAATTTTTCACGACTGTGATATTCACTTCCGGTCACGAATACTTAGGGAACTTACCGTATGCCATTTTTGCTGCACTTCCTGTGATCGAATTATTAGGGGAATTACCATACTTCAAATAAGAACAATCAAAGTGGATAGATTGATTTTTAATCATTAACTAGCCAATGAACTTGATGAAGAATATAAAAATAAATTTGTGAAAACCTTTGCATTTCACCTTAAAGAGCTAATGCGCTCATCTTGAAAATAATTGCATTAAATAACACCAGTAACACTTGAGTGCAAAGATGTTAAATTGTTGGAAAAAGTATATAATTGCGACAATAATTTTTCTATGTGATGACCTCAGACGTTCGATTTATATCAACTGCTCAAAAACAAAACAGCAAAGGAAGCTAAAGACAATGCCTAATGTGACGTCAAAAAGAGAGTGCTGTGATGCTACATGTAGCGATGTCACATCAGATCTTCACACAGCTTTCAAAACAATGCCCGACATCGAAAGCTATGACTTTTGGAATGTCATTATGCAAATTCACTACGTAACAAATTACATCAGGCACTGACTTCAGCTGCCTTTCCTGTTTTGTTTTTGAGCAGTTGACTAAAATCGGATTTCCAAAGCGGTCACACAGAAAGGTAATTGTTGTTATTACATACTTTTACCACCAATTGAACAACTTCCCTCTCAAGTGTTATTTCATGCATATTTTCAATATGAGTGCATTAGACCTTTAATGCCTAGAATTGTACGGTAATCGCTTTATTTCACAATTTAATGTTGTGCTTCATGGAAAAAACCCCAGTATAATTTGTATATAAAAAGGATGGATTTTTAATTGAATTTTGCTTTCCGATTTTCAGATATAGTACTGTACATGTATATACAAAATGGATTTATGCCAAATTTTCACTTCTTTCACTTGTAGCACAGAAGCTTAATTGAGCTTGAAAACTGATGAACAAACGAATATGAGATTTCATTTGTTTCTCCCTGGATATGGTACATATTGAAATATCGGAAAGTTTCTTTGATACCAAATTACACAGCTCCTGTATTTTCATGTCATCATCTCTAGCTACAAATGTATGGTACGCCTGACAAAGCCGTACCATGGCAGAATATACATAGCATAGCTTTAAGGCCAGTCATAATTTAGGAGTGCTGAATCTAATTCATGACCTCAGACCTCTCCAAATATACCCATATTGGAGCACATTAGAAACCAGGCAATGTGCCATATATTTCATCCCCTTTGAACTCAGTTGTATGTATCCATGATTGTTTTGACTGGAGATGCCCACATGTCAAACTCGACTTATGTCTGTGAACAGGGCGAAGCATGCTCTAATGCTGTTCGTTCATTGGCTGTCAAACGGACTGATTGAGTAATAACTGTACTGCCCTTACATGTATGCGTGCAGGGCTGGTACAGAGTATACGGACCTACATTATGAAGGATGATTCATTGTATAAGTAGATTGAATAGCTCCCATTCATTTGCCCTTGGGGGATGAAGACCTGAATCTGGGCTTTAATAGAAACTCCATATGCCCCACATAGATACAGGTAGGTGAAATCAGAAACTATCAGGGCCTGATCTAGACTATTAGTTTGGGCACCCATACGCGACGACATGGAGTGTAGCAGGCTTTAAGCTGAGGTGCAGTACTGCCGACACCCATGGTATATGATACAACCAGGCAATGGCCAGGACACTTGATATTTAGCAACATTACATGTACATGCATTACTGTTGGTTTCAGCATGTTCAGAGAAGAAAGTTGTAGAAAAAAAAAAAAAAATTATCCGTCAATATCCCAGCTACTATTGAATCGACTTCAAAATTTACATGGAAAATGCTTCGTGCCTTGAAGATGTTCAATGTCATGTTTTTTCCTGTTTTGATGATTTTCCCAGAGTTGGTGACCGTTTATTGTTAACATCAGTACCAGTATACATGTATGCTTGTCCAGTCCATATTTTGGTTGCTATATGATGGACAACTTCAGAACTGACATGGAAGATGCTTAGTCCTTGTAGATGTGCACAGTCAGGTTTTTTTATCTTTTTCATGATTATTCATGGAGTCATGGCTCTATATCGATGCCGTCAATGTATGCAGTAAATTGTTGTCCAGGCTGTATCATCCTTCTTAATTGGCGAACAAGTTCAAATCTGGCAAGTACCTTGCAGATGTTCAGTGTTTTTTTGTTTTTTTTGTCTATTTCGATGATTTTTCCCCAGAGTTATGGCCTTTTATTGTCATTATCAATATTTTTTTTTTTAAATCTGAGCTGTTTTAGGGAGAGTCATGCCCCATTAGCACCTATCACAGCCAGAGTTTCTGAGTTAATATGTTCACTTGATCTGATTGGCTGTCATGTGCCAGGGTAGGGGTACATCTGAGCAGATATAGAAGTTGTGCATATTGTTTGCTCACCAAAACATAGTGAGAGGGGGCAGGCTGATGCCATCTATCTTTGATCAGATTTAGTCCAGTTCTTTGACATATTTCTGTAATAGTAGTATTAATCTTCATGTCTGAGGGGTTACATATATACACCATCAGTAAATAAAACATCAAAAATTTTATTGAAAACCATGTCCTGTGTGCTTAAATAAATAAAATAAATAAGAGTCCTGGCCATCATGAGTGCATCACAACATTTTTGCATTTCCCTCGTCTTTCTGCTGACATCTTTGTACTGAAATCTCCCAGTACCCATACTGATGTCTTTTATCGACACGTCCCACCCCTTTGCAGATCTTGTGCTGAAATATTGTATGCAAAAATGTCCTGTGCCCTGATGTCTTTCACCAAAATGTTGTAGATTTCCAACTGAAGAGATCTTGGGTGAACTACATAATTGAACCATTTAACAATGATAGATTTACATATGTACATGCTGAATTATGATAAAAGTAAGAGGACTTTCAAGTTCCTAAACATTCTGAAACTTGAGCGCATAATAAATGTGAATTCAATGTATATTGCTCTACAAGTAGAATTAATTTGGCTCTATGTACATAAAATAGCTACTATGGTTCATTTAGATGAAACTTGCATGTATTTATCCATTTGCAATTCCCCACTTGCTCATAATTAAAGTTAATCCTTTAACAAATATCTGCGCTAATAGCACTGGTAGGTGTATTGAGAGATGGTTTGATTGGCAATTCATTCATTCACTGTCTTCCCCATCTCTTTAGCCTGGAAAATATTTTAAATCATTGATAACTGGACTACATGTATACCTGATGGTCCTTTCTTGAAATAGTAAGATAACATTTGACCCATATTTATCATATTTACACCACTTATCAATAGTTAAAAACCCCAACCATGTTAAAGAGATAGGGAAGAGAGTCAATGAATGAACCGCTATATGCACCTGCTGGTGCTGTAACTTGGTGCAGCTCTTTGTTAAAGGATTAACTTGAAATTTGTGCAAGTCATGGATTTGATTTGATTGTAAATTTAATAGAATACTTATTTTGTTTGCGAAGGAACAATTTGCATTCTATAAAGTGGAAGCTAGGACTCGATGACTTACATGTAGTTCAAACACATACATAGTGGATAGTGGGAAAGAGTACAGGTCAACTGCTCTTCTATGCGGCAGATATACAGAAAAGAAACTATATCTGACGTACCGTACATGTAGTATGATGAGAAAATTAAACTGACTACCGTATAATAAACTGTTATGGCTTTGGACTTCTTTTGCAAGTGCACTACATATGCTAAACAAATTGACAAAGTGAAATGATGTATAGCTCATTCATTTTTGGGGTTCTGGTACATATGTAAATACTGTACAGTGAGATATGTTCATTCATCTCCATTGATCCATAAAGAAAGGCACAAACTAGTTGATGATCATCTATAGAGTCAAGTCAGCACTGCTGTGTCAATGTGTGATACATACATGGAGCCAAGTCAAGAACTCAGCCTCTCCATTTATAAGACATAACTAATACAGTATTATCATGATTACAATACTCATATGGTGGTCACTGCCCAGGTAACAATACAACCAGGTCAGTGGAACCACACCCGTTATAGCCCTGTAACACACCCTAAGTCTTAGTAATATATTGGTTTGTTAGCCAGACACAGACTTGAGAATATTTTTGTAAATGTAGCAAGTGCAGCTTGGATAACACACTGTATGGTGTCATGAGTACAGGAAAAATATTACATGCAGTATCAGAAGTTAAATCGGCATCTATTTCTGGATGTCCATGAGATGTCATGATTGGAAACTACACTGTCTTGGGTTTTACCTCTGTATGAGACTGATCGAGGCATGTGTAATAGTAGTGTTTGTAGTACTTAGTTTTGATGTACCTGAGGAAGGATTCGTAGCTCTGTAGTCACCCTAGTGTTCATTCAGTAGGTAAGTATAGGTAAGACTGTCATATGTCCCTATGATGGGGCCCCTAGTCTGTGGATAGATCAATATTATCATCCTGTATAATGAGTTTATAGATTTGAACAGCTCTCATCATTGTACTGATTGTTTATGTGGGTGTCCATGTGTACACAGATGTCGCCGAAGTATTGAACCATCTTCGGGTGTGAAAAGGAATAGAACCCAACGTGGTGATATGACTGAAATATAGTTGAAAGCGACGTTAAATTCACTCACTTGAACCATCTTTAGATATAGCATACATGTATATAGTAACACTCTCTTCATCAAAGTGACATGGTTTGAATGTTTTGGTTTTGTTGCAGCATTTCAGATGGTTACAATTTCACATATATTATATATTAATTAACTTCCCTAATCAGTGTAGGCCAAGTGTACCTTCACTTGTTTGTGCACTGTATAAAACAGGATGTGACATTGAAAATATTTATCGATCAGAATTTATTGAAATGAGACTTTAAATGTTTGATATTTGTTGTAGACTGGTATGAAATATTTATATTACCCTTAGCTGATAGACCCCTCACAGATATACCCAGTTGCCTAACGTTTGAAGTTCTCTGACTTAAGGACATTTCTCCCGCTGCAGGAGGTCCATTCACCAGGATCAGCTGATTAGATAGGTCTGGTATTGGCTATTAATACAGCGATGCTAATTGCAATTGAACAAAGTTTTCAGCTCTTTTACCAGGTTGATAAGCATGATAAGAATATAGGCCTCATGAAAAGCACTCACTCGTCCTCTCACTGGGCATGCATAAACTATAAACTCCATCGGAATGCAAGGCTTGGATATGTATAAAAAAAACTCAAGTGAAAATATACAGCAGAGCTGCCTTTGTATGTGGTAAAACTATATACATGTATCTTAAAACTGATTAAGCAGCGTCTCAGGTTTACACCAGATATGTACCGGCTTCAAATATTTTACATCAAAAATTCATCTGGTAAATCCAGGGTCCTGTAGAAAATCAGTTGTTTTTTTGCTGGCAGGCTATTCAATGAGGAAATTTAACATTGATCAGAGTTGTTCACAAAATTTGGTCAGATTTGAGGTCCCAAGTATATCTGTCTGGTTCAAAAATAATATCCCTTGAAGGATTTTTGCTAATATTCTTTACCGAAGAATCACACCACAGTCTGGTCACAGATCCGAACAATCCTTCAAGATTAGTGCTATTGCGACATCTTTTGCAAATGTGTGCCAAAATTTAACTGTTCATAAACTAGATGCTCATTTAAATATCCTGAGTGCTAGTTGTTTTTTGTTTGTTTTGTCTTTCACTGAAAAATCCATGGCCACCATTCAATTCAGTTACAACAACACATTAAGCATGTTAAGCGTAATCTTAGAAGTTGGTTTCTAACTTAGAGGTCTTAGGTTCAACCCCAGACCAGGTCAAACCAAAGACTTCAACAATTAATGGAACTTAATTGTTGCTTCCTCGCTTGGCACTCAGCATTATTAAGAGGGTAGAAGAAGGGCTGGTTTGCCAGGTGTCAGGTTAATTTGACTAAGTGAAGTATCATGTCTGACTACAGCAGCGGCTGGTTGGGTGGGTTCAGGTTCCTGTTGCTTCAATGCATTTTGCTGAATGTCTAGCACTGTAATATCACTTGTCTTTATTGCACCATGTAAGCGTCCTGTCTGTGTCTTGTGTGTGCTGTCCTCAGTGTTTTATAGGGTGGATGAAGGTGTCTTTTTCCATGCTGGTTCAAAGATTTCGTCTTTGAAGTAGCAGGTACAAAACTGCTGGGTGGTGCTTAGTTGGTTCGTCGTGACTGAAATATTGTTAAAAGCACTATTCACTCACTCACTCTGCCTACAGCATGATGCTGCAGTGAACAGTATATAAACATGATAAAATGGCAGCATTTAGCATGGTAAGACTGCTCTGCTACCATGGTTACAAGTACGCACTGTCGTACCATGACTGGAAAATTGTTCAAAATGATGTTAAATCCTACTCACTCACTCACAGGCTTTTAGCTGGCCATGAGTCTCAGTGCCTTTGAGACACCGTATTTTTGAAATGAGACACCCTAAAATCTGGAAATGTTAACATGGGATAGATAGGAGCAAGACACCCTGCTGTCGGGGGAACATAGCTGGGCTAACGGTTTCTATCCCTATAATGTAAATAGCTTGTCATTCAAGTAAAAGGTATTGGTACATACTTAGGTAGTCATCGTATTAGTTGGACCTTGATTTAGCCTGATATTGACCATTCATAATGACATGATACATGTACATGTAATTGACAATCTTACTACTGTTACTGGTCAAACACATACTTAGGCCCATTTCCGCAGCACATGGCGCGACAACCACAACTGCATACCACAACTATTTGAAGTTCGGCGCATTTCCACTGCACACGTTATGACAGCGACACTCTCGCCATTTCAGCCATTCAACGGAAGGGATACCCCTCAACATAGCTGGGCTAACGGTTTCTATCCCCTCTGATTGGTCAATAGTTCGGCGACAATTGATGCGTTAAAATAGCCCTGGTTCTAATATTGTCGTGCATCAAAAATGTGGTTCTGATGTTGCTGCGACTGACCCATGCTGTGAGTACTGCATCACTGAATGACATGAGAGGTATTTTTCGAATGTGGTTGTCACTGCAAAAATGTGTGCTGTGGAAATGGGCTTTTACCATGTTTGCAGTGTAGGCCTACATCTACCTATACAATAGCTGGAAATGTCACCAGCACTGGCATCTCTAAATCAGTCATTGTACCCTCATAGTTCTATTGATTGCTTGAGCTACATGTGGATCACTATGTACAACTACAATATGTTCATATAATTGACATTTCACTCACTGTCTGTCCGATGTACCTGTTGATATTGAAGCTAATTCTGTGGTTCTCTCTCATTGTATATTGTAGGTACTGGTGAAGCAGCCATGGACATCAAGATGGCTGTCTCCTCGGAGACTCTGCTAGTCGCCCAGCCTGTTCCTACTGCTCTGGGGAAGCCCGAATCTTCCCAAGGCCGATACCATGAAGTCGGATCATATCGTCTTGGAGGCTTCATCAGCCATAATCAATAGACACAAGCTCGTGAAACACGAAAACAAGATGGATGCTCTTCCACTCGTCATCGTGGACAACATGGCATCCCCATCAGCGTTAAGTCACGAGAAATCCCCCATGGCGAAACGTCCATCGCTATTCCTGTCTCAGATGGTGTTACTGAACGCTGTGGTGTGTGGCCTGGAATTCTGTGCCTCAGCAGGATTTACCTACATTCCTCCATTACTTCTCAAATCTGGCCTCAGTGAAGCGAGAATGACCTTTGTCATAGGCTTTGGTCCGATGCTCGGACTGTTCTTTGTGCCAATGCTGGGTAAAGCCAGTGACCGCTGCCGTAGCACATATGGCCGTCGACGACCTTTCATATTAGTTTTGGGCATTGGTTGTATTATCTCCCTGTTAGTGATACCCTACGCACAACTACTAACAGATCGAGTTCTTGGGCCGGTTGGTATCGGAAGAACTTGTGGTATTTTGTTACTCTGTGCAGGTGTTGTGCTCTTAGACTTCACAACTCAAGCGTGCCTGAACCCATGTGAGGCATTGTTATCTGACGCCTCGAAGGGTACAGACCAAAGAGACAGTATATTTACAGTGTATTCCGTCATGATCAGTATAGGAGGCTGTGTTGGCTATTTTATCACGGCGATAGATTGGCAATCCAGTCCAGTGGGTATTTATTTTGGGAGCCAAGAACAGTCTGCCTTCTCCTTGCTGATCGTGCTGTTCAGTATTACAATGATAGCTACACTATTTGTGGCGGAGGAGCAACCCATATCAAGCTCTGGCGCTTTGACGCAGTCAAGGCAAATATCTCAGGAAGACGTGAAATGTGTGATGTCACAATCAGCATTGCCATTCCCAGACGATCTTGGCTGTGCCAACGGTCATCATGAGTCTGGCTATGAAAGCAGTAGTAACTCTTCCATGTCGGATGATGGCTCCAACTCCCCAAGGTCATCCAAGAAACACGAAAGAAATAAAAATGTAACCAATTCACGTTCCTGTGGTGGAATTCTTAAATCCGTGTCAGTGCGACCAGTTTGTAATATTTTTACCAAAGACTGTGATGTTCCGTTCCGCTTGAGACTTTTTGCATATTTAAAAAATCGTGTGAAATCTTTACTGCATCGGGCCAGTCATTACCTACCTCGCAGTATACGTAACTTTCTCAATATTCCAGTCGTGTTGAAACATTTAGTTATAGCGGACTTTTTTAGCTGGACAGCAGTTATGGGATTTAATTTTTTTTACACAGATTTCATTGGACAGACAGTATATGGGGGCAGTCCCAATGCTTCGGAGAACTCTCACTCACGTATTTTATATGACCAAGGTGTCCGTATGGGCAGTTGGGGACTGCTCTTCCATTGTATTGTTTCAGCAGTGTTTGCACCCTTTGTGGAGCGTCTGTCGGACAGATTTGGGCCGCGCAAGACATTCGTATTTGGGATGATGTCATTCACCTTCGCGATGGTTATCATGGTGACTTCTCATCACATCACCGTGGTGACCATGATGGCGGCAGTGACGGGGTTTGGTTATGCCTGCGTTACCATCATCCCCTTCACACTTGTCACGGAGTATCACTCTGACAAAGAGGTCAGTATACGTACCATGTACATAGAACAGCACATCCAACTTTGTGTATTCATACTGCAATCAACTTTGTTCAGGGTCGTGGGATTCTCTGGCAATATGGTCAGGTGCCACAGCAAAATGAAAGAGTGTTACATTTTTGCATTTTTTTTGATCACCTTCACCATAGTTCCACATACCGCCATTCTCAGCCCACACAATTCAGAAAAGTCACCTCGGCAAAAATAATGTCATATTAAAATAATTCCTATTTAACACCATGTTTAATATTGCTGAGGTGAACTGATTATCCACTGCATTTACCTCGGCAATTGCTGATTTGCTGAGGCCAAAAAAAAAAATATGTCTGTTTCCGATTACGGGCCAGAAAAAAATAGAGTAGGTAGGGCCAAAAAAAATTTTATTTTGAAAATAAATTTTATTTTGATGTCCAGTACTCCTGTCCCATATACAATGGTCTACAAATATATTCTTGATTGTATAATATTCCCACCCACTTTAACATATTCTCCCAGGACACATCCCCCCATATTTTCAGATATTCAAAAGATCTTATCCCCCAAAAGATATATTGTTGGTATTTTTATCTCTACTGGATCCAGCAAATCTTGATATTTCAATAAGTTCTGCTGAAACCAGTTATTGTACTGATATTATGGAAATGAGAATTGCCAATAATGTGTTTGACTGCTGTTTACCACCAAAACGAGTATCGTTTTAATTTATTAACTTGATATGCAAAACAATATATTTCAAGGATTTCCGCCCAGAAATGATGAAATTTTTTGTGAAAAATACAAAATTCCATGTGGAATTTCAGTGCCTTCCATAGGGAGAGTGTACTTATTTTCTGGAAAAGCCTGAAGAAAAAATTGACATATACAACATAAAATGAAATGGGAAATTAATTTGAACATCATGGAGATTTGTACCTGCGACTAGCTAATTCGAACAATTTGAGAAACGAGACGCGATTCCTGACTGTACAACAGTACAATGATTTGAACAAGCCATTTCTCGAAAACAGAAGAATTATTACTTGCTTGAATCTTGCTTGGGTTTATTTCAATGCATTCATAATAAAACAAGTCGGGGAAATTTTGGATTTTTTAGCCGAGAAATGGTACCGGTCGGTTAGACTTTGGCGGCGACTAGCTTTGACTGTGTCGTCGCCGATTTCGCTGAAAACGAACACCACTTGCAAGCTGCCGTGTCCGCTAAACACTGCTTTAACAAACGTCATTTCAAGCCATCAAATCAGTAGATTTCTTTCGAAGTTCATGGAGAATATGTTTAAAATTGTCCTGGTAAACATGATCAAGTCGACTGAAGCGTAATCGGGTTGCTGATTTCTCGAATCCCGACCTAGAAGTAGGTGCTTTATTTCCTGAAAAGATCGTCAACCTGCCGCCATGCCATGCGGTCAGCTGCAGTCACACTTTACGGTATGCTGACTGTGGGCGCGCCGCTTTACGGTTGTTGTTGTTGTTGTCGTAAAACGCGGCCTTGGTAGATTTCGTTGGAATTTGCTGATAAAATTTTTAGAGTCGCACGATTTATCTAGACTCGGTCGGGTAACCGGAAACAGACATATTTTTTTTCTTGGCCTGAGGTGAATTGTGTGGGTTGTCATTCTCTCTGTCCCCGAGGCATGCACCTATACTGTGCCTCTGGCTGAAATACTGCACTGGGTCTTCATTTCGTGCATGTACACGAGAAATGTCACATCTCTCGAACCCTGGATGAACAATTAATTTAATATTAATTATAATATGTCATTAATTTAAAACCTCCTCAACTTTACTTTAGCTCTTATGAAATAACATACATGTACTTGCACAGAGAGTTTGCGTAGTGAAATGCCAATACAGCGTAGATCTGTGACAGACTGTAATGATATTTGATGGACATGGCCCATTATAGGTATAACGGCTATACTTGGATCTGAATAAGACATGGGAAAGCTGTTGGGCTAGTGATGATGCATACCTCAAACCCTGGATATCCTTTAGGGTTAATCTTCAAGAGCAGACTTATTTTCACACTGTTTACCAGTGCCCAAATTAGAATGTTGACAAAAAGCCCAAAATAGACCACTCCAAAAAGCCCAATTCAACGATGTAAATCTTTGGGGGGTGTTTTGCCAGAATTTTGTTTTTTCTCATATAAATAGCAA
Organism: Hanleya hanleyi; assembly: GCA_036873755.1. NCBI lineage: Eukaryota > Metazoa > Mollusca > Polyplacophora > Lepidopleurida > Hanleyidae > Hanleya > Hanleya hanleyi. Next base: position 39,476 of record JAVTVY010018107.1, read on the forward strand.
AAAATATCCGCTTTCAAGAGATTTTCCATCTTTCAGGAGAAAACTAGCCCGGTAAAATGATTTATCTAGATGCAATTTCTAGAGTTGATGATGGGACCGCCATCTTTAAAATAGCTTTCATGAGTCAGCTAGGGTAGATACCTTATATCTTTTTATTTTTCGAACAGCATTTTTAGCCCACCATCACCAGATGGTGGGCTGTTCAAATCGCTTTTTGTCCGTTTTCCGTCGTCAGTCAGTCCGTCCGTAAACAATTCTTGTTATCGCGATTTCTCAGGAAATACTGCATGGATCTTTCTCAAATTTGGTACACAGGTTCCCCTTGGGGTCTAGTTGTGCAAGATACCTTCTTTGGTCCGATTCGAAAATCCAATATGGCCACCAGGCCGCCATCTTGGATTTCCCCATGAAACTTTGTTATCGCGATTTCTCAGAACTACTGCATGGATCTTTCTCAAATGTGGTACACAGGTTCCCCTTGTGGTCTAGTTGTGCAAGATACCTTTCTGGTCTGATTCGAAAATCCAATATGGCCACCAGGCGACCGTCTTGGATTTCCCCATGAAACTTTATCGCGATTTCTCAGGAACTACTGCATGGATCTTTCTCAAATTTGGTACACAGGTTCCCCTTGGGCTCTAGTTGTGCAAGATACCTTTTTCTTCCCGATTCGAAAATCCAATATGGCCACCAGGCAGCCATTTTGGATTTCCCCATGAAACCTTGTTATCACGATTTCTCAGGAACTACAATGTACTGCATGGATCTTTCTCAAATTTGGTACACAAGTTTCCTTTGGGGTCTAGTTGTGAAAGATACCTTTTCTGGTTTGATTCGAAAATCCAATATGGCCACCAGGCGACCATCTTGGATTTCCCAATGAAACTTTATCGCGATTTCACAGGAAGTACTTCATGGTTTTCTTTCAAATTTGGTACACAGGTTCCCCTTGGGGTCTAGTTGTACAAGATACATGTACCTTTTCTGGTCCGATTTGAAATCCAATATGGCTACCAGACAGCCATCTTGGATTTCCCCATGAAACTTTGTTATCGCGATTTCTCAGGAACTACTGCATGGATCTTTCTCAAATTTGATACGCAGGTTCACCTTGGGGTCTAGGTGTGCAAGATACCTATTCTGCTCTGATTCGAAAATCCAAGATGGCCGCCACCGTGGCCATCTTGGATGGCCACCAGGCGGCCATCTTGGATTTCCCATGAAACTTTATCGTGATTTCTCAGGAACTACATGTACTGCATGGATCTTTCTCAAATTTGGTACACTGGTTCCCCTTAGTGGTCTAGTTGTGCAAGATACCTTTTCTGGTCTGATTCGAAAATCCGATATGGCCACCAGGCGACCATCTTGGATTTCCCCATGAAACTTTGTTATTGCGATATCTCAGGAACTACTGCATGGATCTTTCTCAAATTTGATATGCAGGTTCACCTTGGGGTCTAGTTGTGCAAGATACCTTTTTCGGCCTGATTCGAAAATCCAATATGACCGCCAGGGGGCCGTCTTGAATTTCCCCTTGAAACATTATCATGAATTCTCAGGAACTACTTCATGGATCTTTCTGAAAATTGGTACACATGTCCCACATGGGGCCTAGTTGTGCAAGATACCGGATTTGGTCTGATTCGAAAATCCAAGTTACGCTTCAAATTAATAAGGTATTCCCGAGTTGTGCTGTTGCATCACAAGATTCGGTGGATCAAACGGTGGGGGCATATTCCATATACTGAGTATAGAGAATATCCATACTTTCACCTTCTATATCAAGGAGTTCAAATGATTCTGAATTAAAATGTACTTCTTCAAATTATAAATCAGTTTACTTTAGTCCATGCCGTTGCAAGTGAACTGCGCCACCGTTTCGTCTGCCGACGAGTCGGCTACACAAAGGGATGTCACTCTTGTGATGCAACATCACAAGTCGACAACTGTAGACTACTGCGTATTTCGATCCAAGGGAGATAATCAGGATTCAGACACTTTCAAAGTTTCAACATTACTGCACGGACCGGATCCCTTCAGTATTAAGTTGTGTACCATCTTACTATTTTCAAGCATGGTATCTTAAAAGAGATATCTCAAACTATCCCAGTAAACAGAACAGAATTAGCATTCATTCCTGATTATAAAATCTTAGGTAGTATGTTTCATAGCTCATGCCAAACTGTCAAAGAGCAAAATAAAATACTAGAAAACGAAGACAAAGGATCCTCCGGACATTCACTTTCCGACTAACTTTGCTCTCACTTGTACTATAACAACCGACATCAAGTACAGTTTCAAGAAATCTTGAAACTTCTGAAACTAAAAAAGATAATATCTTGGTATTTTCCAGTGTCCTTTTTTCGATCTTTTTCACTCAAGTTCGAAATTCTGCAAACAAAATTACAAATCAATCGTTTGTTCTCAGTAACAATGGACAAAAAGATCCTCTTGTCATTAGCTTGCAATTATCGGACAATGGTGGGCGCCAAGATCCTTCAGGATCTCTCGTTAGACTTAAAAGCAGAAAAAACATCTTTATGCCAACCTGGGACGAGTATAGAGGGATATGAAACGCGGCTCCTCTCTTTGAACTAGAGTTTGTCTCGCTAATTGATATGTAAATGAGTGATTAGTGATTGGTTAATTAGTACGCCTCGTCACTGATTGTTTTTTTTTGCGCAAAAGACCGTCACGTGTGCTTCGCTGCGAGTCCCGCCCTGTTTCGCTGGCCAATGCTGGGCGAATACACGTGCTTGTCAACTAGGCTCCATTAACGTGAACGCCAGTCAACCCAATTTAGACCAAGATTGGTGGCCAAAAAAAATTCCTTTACAGCTTAACGAGTGGCAAAAGGAATACATCATGCAAACGACAAGAAACAAAACTAGTGCAGTCTGCACGGAGAAAAAAAATCTAAAAAAACAAATGACCCAAAAGAGTAGTTCAATCACAAAAACGTACAAGAATTGTGAGATGTGTTCAGAATTTTAGATATTTGGCATTTTTACGATTTTCACGAGCAATTATTTACAAAAACGAAAATGGAAAATTAAAACATTTTGTGTACTGTCAATGACATGCTTGCATATTTTGTAAAAACTAGCACAGATATACTTCAAAGATTAAGATAAATGAGAAGTTTGATCACAAAGATGGAAAAAAATGAGTTTTTCCTTCTCGTTCCGTCCGCTCAGTTATCGGCAGCGCAGAGCAGTCGAAAGTTGTCATCAAAATATGCATCTTTTCGATGAAAATCCCTCAAAAGTTTCTTCTCTCAAAATAGTACCTGTCTCGATCAAATAATCTGATGCCAATTGCTGCAGAAGAACGTTTATAAATCTGGTAAAATCTGGAATGAATTCGTGACGAAAACTAGGCGATGCAAAGAAGTTTAAAACAATGGTGGTATATAATGTCTCGCAGAATCTCGGCGCCTTTGATGTCGGGGTATGATTCATATCCCTTCAATATTCGTCCCAGTGCCAACTGAGGCTAAATATTTTAGCTTGGATATGTTAATTTATCCCAAGAACTGAAAAGATAGCTGGAGAAATTTGTAGAATATTTGCAGAATTTATCTCCACAGATGCCCGAAGTTAAGTTTTGCCGTCTGAATAACTTAAGAAATACGGTAATTTTAGTGGGAGAAAGATGATATATGTCTGACAGATTTACCTCCCTTGCTAATCGTTGGACAACTTCTTGTTTAAAAGTTTCATCAGCTCCCTATTAGAAACCTAAAAAAATTCAAATATGCAGTTGATGGCGCAATAATTCTAATTCCATTCCACTGACCTTTTCCAGATAACTAATCCCAAGGAAGCAAAGGAAACTTTTTGAATTATTAGGTCATAAGGTCAAAGGGCATGGTTGCTTTGACTTGAACATATTGAATTAAAGGAGGTGGGTTCCATTAGGATTTTATGTGTAAACATGGGCAGGCACACATTTTCTGCTGAACATACTTTCATCACTTAGTTACGCACTTGTATAATCTTACAATACTGCACCAACCGATCACCCTTTTGAATTTGTGTCTCACTTCATCTTCATATTATGCATAAATAATGAGAAAACAAAACTGTAAAAGTAATTTCGACTCTCAAAATTTGTTCTTTCCTTTCAGGTGTACTTCTTCGACTGTGCAGTGTCATTACCTGAGGCTGAGCGTAGCAGTCGTCTGGAGAATCGTGGGATAGCTGTGGACATGGCCATGTTAGACAGTGCGTATTTCTCCTCCGAGGTCGTCCTCTCCCTCGTCATGGGCCACATCGTTCATCACACAGGCTCCGCGGCTGCCTACATGGTGACGGCCGGCATCATGGGCGTCATGGCCTGTGTGTTCCTTCAGCGTATCATTACCGACAAACAGGAAGTGATCTTGCTTATACGAGAGACACGTAAACTACGGGCACATCGGAGAGAGCGTAGAACAGTCGCTATGTGAGAAGTCTGGATGTATTAGCACGTTTTTAAACAAAACCTACACATTACGTAATTTTATCTTAATATTTTGCTTGTTAAGAATATTTTTTGCCTAGATATGGTGCATAGTTTTTTGTACATATGTTTCCGACACTTTTAATGCACCTCAGTGAGGTGAAGAGATTGTTGTTGCAATGTACGTTTACATGTGAATTTCTGATCCAGTTTATATGTATACATGTATTTATTTCTCTTCTCTTGTACATGAATATATATAATTAATCATAGTTTTATTATGATCATTTCATTTTTATACATGCTAATCATGCTACGTAATACAGTAATTTTTATCCTTCCTAATCTTGACACTAGTAGACTGGACCAAGGAATTTTAAATCATACGATGTCTGTGAGTTTGTCTATTGCACTCCATCATGATCCTTGACAAAAAAAAACTACTTACAATTGAATCAGTAATGACACAAGTAACAATGGAGATTTATGAACAACTGATGTACAGGGGTTCATAGACGTCAAAATATTCAGGGGTTTTTTCTCTCTCGCTGAATTGAGTTTTGTCCAATCAGTATTCAGTTCTTCTAGAATTTTACCCCTTTCATGTGTAATATTCTAATACTTTAGCATTAGCATTTTTGCCAGAATTGAGTTTTTCATAAGTTAACCATGATTCTTGGCTTCTCTATTGAGTTTTTGAGTGAATTTTACAGCCTATTAATGGTAGTAAGATGTGACTTCTATGAACCCCTGGTTTGTTTAGTGACATGAGTGGAGACCAGTGCTGTTTCAACAAATAATATTTGTGTTACCTTATAATATCACCTTCATCTATTTTTAATGGTAGAGGTGTATTTAACCACGATGTGTTCCCAGCTGTATTTTCATTTATACAAGCTAGAGTCTTAGTACTGAGTAATTGACTGTAAGAGTATAGTTACACGTATGAACACAAGCTTTCTTTCTCTATCCTGTACATGTATCGTCCTGTAATTTGAATAACCTGTTCCATTTATTTATGTGTTCGGCAAGGCCAGAATACCGCTGAAGGTTGTGGAACTTGACCAGGATCATTTCGAGGTAACCCAATAGATAAACGAAATGAAAATGGCATGCAAGGCCCAATGGGTGCTGGAAGCTGTTACTGGTTGGACATGTTGAAAGGCTGTGGAGCTTTGTCAAGATATCTCTAAACTATATGTACATGTACGTACACAATGGGGATCGCCAGCCACACTAGGCGACGCTAGTGCTCCAACGGGTAAAGAAGATGTGGCGTCATAAAACGAACAGTTATAACATTGTTACATTATGACATTGCCTTTGTGACGTCCAGAAAAACAACATGGGCATGCGCCATTTACCTCTTGGTACACGTAGCCCCCTGGCATCAGTTCGAGGGGGCGAACCCCATTTCATTCATCACAGTGTTCTTGTACAAGGAGCAGTCTAAGTTGTGATATTATTATCATGCATTCATGAATCCATCCAATATTATTACCCACTCTTAGGTTCTTTTATCATCACCTGCTTTCCAGGAAAGGGGATTGGGCGGACAGATTTTTTATTTCTATTTTTAGTTAACACATAATGATAAACGGTGATGATAAACAAAATATTAATTTTAATGAACCTTATTTTCCAGTCACTGGCCAAATTTTGGACAGATGTCAGAAAGCATACAGTGTTATTTCGCCTTTGTACCTGAAGTGTGTCCCTTCAGTGAAAACAAATGTCCTTTCAAATGCACATATCACTTAATTCATTCAACATTGGACATCTGGTTCGTCTGTACATTCTCTACCTTTTATCTGTATCTTTATTGAATATCTGAACTTTACGGGAAAAATTAGCATTTTGGATACATGTAGATACAGCACGTTAAAGACACTTGTCGATTTTTCATTGGTGCTTGCAGTGCTATAGCAGCAGCACTTGCTATTGTGCATCATTAGCTGAATTCGCAGTTTCATGAAAATCAATAGAAATTTTCATTCCATATAACTTTGTAGATATAATTTCAATGTCGCGCAGCTGTCGCTGAAGGCTTTTGTACTGTGGAAGTAATCAGCTATAATTACCATGACTATAGTAGTATTAGATTTCTTCAAGTACTGTTCATTAATATATGTATGTCTAGCTGTAGGCTTATTTATTCTGACAATATATATATTTGGTGTGCACATTGTTGAAACCAGCTGTGGGGAACTTCTTTATATATATTGCTTATGTATGTGTTACCTCAATTTTGATTGTAGGACATTTTCCCATAGACATATCCTCCCCAGCAACAGAAACACAACTTGGCTGGTGGTGCGTTCTTGGTTCATTGCGATATCACTGAAATATTGTTGAAAGTGATGTTAACCTTCATTCACTAACTCACTCATATCCTCCCCGCCTCCAACGTTTTCACCCTCCTGACATATTCCAAGCAAAATTGAACACAGTTAATCAACATATCACCATGATCACACACTACCATTAATTGTGTGAAATTTTGTTTCATTTCATCTATTTTTTTAAATTTTGTCCATACTGCCTCAATTTACTGGTGTCTTTTTATGGTAGATTGGTACATGTGGGAAAATTGATTGGCTAGGGTTTCCTATTTATTGACAAAGCAAGTTGCCTTGATATAGCTCTCATTCTGATATAAAGTGTGTGCAAGAAGTTGATAAATGCATATTATTTCAGCCCTTTTATAAGGTTGAAAATCTATAATGTGGTTTAAGTTTGGTCCCCATTAACATCGTTATAGAGAGGTTATATTGTACATGTATAAGTTGAAGTTATAACAATTCAACCAACCTGTTTATTACAAGAAGTAGCCAGTCATACTCTCTCCCTTAATTTTGCTGGCTTTCTCGACTCTCAACTTATTCCCTACAGTCGTGGGGCTGCAGCGGATTGACCTGGGTGTCGTTTTGTATCCTGCGGGTCATCATGGTAACAGAATGAAATCCTCCACCCCTTAGACAACTTGTCAGAAGAGGCGACTAATTGGAGCACCCATTGAGTTCCCAGGTGTAAAAAGAAATACGATCCCACCCATGGAGTCCTGGGTGTTAAAGGGAATATGACCCTACCTGTGGAGTGGAAAATGGAATAGGAGCCAAACATCATAATATGACTGAAAATGATGTTACATCATGCATACTCGCTCACTCACTCAGCCTTATTCTCTACATCCCTACTATATTGGACCACCCAGAAAACCAGCCGAGGGAGGTTCATACTCCATGTAAGAATCACGAGACAATGCATACAATAGCCAAGTCTGGGGACAACAATGTGTCTAGACTTGAGCCTTTTCAGCGACACAAAGAGTCAGACAATAGCTTCCTACATGAAGTATCTACCCAGAGGGGATCACTGGAGCATGAAATCAGTGGTATGCTTGGATATTGGGTGCCCACATTGTATAACTGATTGATACATGGGGAAAAAATTTAGATAATTGAAATCTATTTTTGTATCAGTAGAAATTCAATTATTATTTACATTGTACCTCACATGTCCGAGTTAGATACAGGGTCTCACAGCGTCCTTAAAGGTTATACAAAATGGTCTCAAAATCTGCTACTTTTTTGTGCTAAATTGTTTTAGAGGTGATTATATAGACTTGTTTTACATGTTTGTATGTTTTCAAACTGCCCAAGGTTGGAAATAGCAGCAGTAAAGTGCGACAATTTCATGCCCCTTTCAAAATGGCGAAAGCTGTGACCGCTTGAACTGTGACGTCACAACCTGATTACGATCTCGCTCAAATGCCTGTTGTGACGTCAAAATGTCAGCGACATTACGCTAGAACTCCCACAGTTGAGTAAATCTTTCGTAACAACGCCTGACGTCATAGACTATGACGTTTAGGGCCCAATCGTAATCAGGTTGTGACGTCATGCACCAGAGGTCACGGCTCCAATACGTTTTCCCCCACATGTGTGCTATTCATGTCCTAAAATCCACTTCGACGACATAATTCGAGAAAAAAATACTAATTTGTTATATGGAACACTACTGGGCATGTTTTAATGCAAAGTAGTATAGAGTTATTTGGTATAGCCTTTAAAAAGGACACAACTATAAAATCAAATGACCATTTTTCCACAAAATCAAATGACTTTATTTTAGAAAACTCATAGATTAAAGTGAATATCAGGGGCAAAAGGCACAGTAGTTTGTGTAAAACACTCAAAGAACACAAACTGACAATGTTTTGGCATGTTCAACACCTTTTGAGTGATACTAGCCATTTTGCAAAATTACAGTTTTTTCAAATAACGACGAAGCTATTTTCAAACAAGGACTTCGGCGAAAATCCTGCATCTAACCCTGCATGTGCGTGTTAAGGGGAGGCTGAGAAAGTTGGATTTATTAAAGTTTTGGTTGCATTTATTAGATGAAATACAGACAGGACAAACTGAACCGACAAATGTTACAAACATTTCATAAACCAGTTTAAACCAGGATCATAGTTATTGTGTGTCTTTCAGTGTATTGTTTAATAGCTGGGCTGTTTAGATGAGAATGTTCCCCAATCAATGAATGTTTAAAAATAAATGGATTAAGGTTAAAATGCATATGTATAGCCTATAGCATCAAACAATTTACATTTTCTGCTTGACTATTCAGCTATTTTATTAAATACAGATAGAACAATTTGGTGTGGCATTGATTTACTGTAGTAAGTGTTTATTACATTGTAACATTTTAACTTCTGACCATTTTGTATTTATTATTTTTTATATCATCTGTCCATTACTGTAAAATTGTCCTTCCATTATACATGGCCTGCTGATCATTCACATATTAAGTGATACATGGTAGTCTGGCTTTATGTATTACTGTAAAGACTTTCAAAATGTTTTCTTGTACAGGTGGTAGAGTGAACATGTTTTTAACAACTGTTTTTAAACCGATAATATATATATATATATATGCTTTGTTTTTCATAACTACCATGCTTATTAAAGTCTGTTCACTCTGTATTTGGTATTTGGCCTGTAGAAGGCTTGGTTAAACCTCGTCGAAACGTTTAGTATGTAAAATATAGCTTTATCCACCACCTGGACAGTGTTGTGAATTTACTGCCACCATGTATATATATATATGTATATGTATATCTGTTTACAGCTTTATTAGTTTGTGGTGCCAAATTTGCATTTTACAAGAATCAGTTCCACGCCTTTATTGTTTCTTGGGACAGTATACTAGTATTTATTTTAGCCGGAAAAAACATTTTTTTCAGTGTAGGCCTACCAAACAAATACATTGCATGTTACAGGTCAATCAGCGTAATCTTTCGGGTTTGTGAAAACAATCAATTGTCCTACTTCACTCGACCTTATTAGCACATTAATATTACAGTAAGACCCGGAGGTACATGTATGCATCTTGATTCTTCATTAGTTGAATATTTTAGTACTTAAAGTGTTTGGTTAACCATCTAGAATGGATATCATGTGCTCTGAAATTTTTTATTTTCTTAAAATGTAGATTGCTCACATGACCATGTTGATGACGACTTCTTTCATCCAATCCCCACGAACAAGGCCAGCTGGATAATTTTGACCTCTGACCAGTCGTTTTTTATTTTGCTAAATTAACAAGATTAATTATTCGCGATACAGTGATGAAACTTGCAACTCCAATAATTGGCTACTTTTGAATTATTTGTCGAGCTAATTCTAGAAAAACGTGAGTGTTCGAATTATATGTTGTGCTGATTTTCACGGAATATCCAAAATGGGGGGCTGCTTCACCGTGACCATTGTGATCTATTTATGTCTGTGTTAAAACCACAAATCAGTTGATCAAAGTGTGGCAGTAGTTAATATACCAGTAAAGGAACAAAGTTTATTATTCAGTGTTTTTGCAGGGTAGTGTGTTCAGTCAAGGTTATGGTTATAGGAAGTAATTAAAATAAATTATACATCTATCTGAAAAATTTATTGTCCAAAATTGTTCATAATTTGGCTGTTTTACAATCTTATGGCAACACTGAATGTTCGTCATTCATTGTTTCACTTCCTGTGATTGAATATTTCCGGATATCACACTGATAATGGTCTTAAATTTATTTATTATTAGGACGCATCTGTTGTAAATGCTATGCCAACAGATATGGCTGAAACTGACGAATTATTTTATCGGTGGAAATACCTGTACATATCCGAGTGACTATATGGAAAACAATTGTCCCCAAGATGGTAAGATATCGTAATCCCAAAATAATGAAACTACTAGTAATTGCCCCCAGATTGGTATCGAATCACTCAATAATAGGAGAAATTACAGTGTAACCTGTGTATACTGACCATGCCTGGCACCATGCAGATTATTATTATAGTGTAGGTTTTGACAGTGTTCTGCTTTTCAAGGTTCAAAATACTTTGAATTTAAGTATTGGATAGTGTTGGTATTTAGAAGTTGGTCAGTTTACCCAGGTGTTGATATTAACAGGTTTCATTGTCCACAGATGGTCCTGTTTTGTTTCATTCATGGACTTTCTGTTCTAATAAATTTGATCATTTCAATATCTTGGGCTGAGAAAATTCATTGTTTTGTGATGAATTATTTGAGGGTTTTAGACCATAGAATTGATGTGCACATGTTCTTCTCTTCTCTTCTTAAAATATTAACATCTATCAAATGCTGAAACGGACATTAATACAAATAATAATATATGACTTTCATTAACTGTTACCTTTGATTGACATCATGACAGAACCTTGTACATGTTCAAACAAGTGACATTCCCATGTATATCTGCTGACCACATTCTAGCACACACTATACACACAGTAAAATTGAATGTCTAGCGATGAACACTGTTAATTAGGTTCAAATGCCCCACATTTTTGCCTTGAATTATGATCATTCGCTTTAATAAATCGAATCACCTCCTAGTGTAGGAAAACTGAGGGTTAGGTCTTTAGGCATGGGTTTAAAGAAAATATCTGGTGGACCATACCCTGCCAGCCCCAAAGTTTAGCTTAGAATAAGGATATAAAATCGGGTTTCATGAATCGAGTTTTAATTACCCTTAAAGCTACGGATATCCAACTGAGATTATAACGTGGGTAGCATCAACATAAAAATACTACTTCAAGAAGCATTGACGGAATCTTGCACCCCAAATGGTAAAAATAAAATAGGAATTATTAATTAAAATTTTATGTCTACGTACTTCCCACCCTTATACATGTGGCTGTCGCCATCGGGACCCCTCAGGCCGGGCCCAGAGCAATTGTGGAAATAATGTTTCTGACCCCAACAACTCGCATATTTGGGGTGGGCATAATTTTACCTGTATGATATAGATCATAGACAGACAAAACAATATAGCAATAGAGCAGTGATTACCTATAGTAGATGTAGTCGAACGATTACTGTCTGTTCACAGCAATCCACACAGGTTTGTGTGAACTCCTGAAAAACACATCCCATGGCACCGACTGTCAATAGGCTTCTGGTACTGGCTGTATTAAACAACTGTATTAAGTTTCATTGTTGTGAGTGAAGGACTTTTTGAGATAATGTGTTTACAAGGATATGGACCAACAGACATGTATAAAGGGGCAGAACTCCTGAAAAACACATCCGATTACACAGACTTTCAATAGGCTTCTGGTACTGGCTGTATTAAACAACTGTATGAAGTTTCATTGTTGTGAGTGAAGGACTTTTTGAGATAATGTGTTTACAAGGATAAAAACAGACAGACATGTATAAAGGGGCATAACTCCTGAAAAACACATCCAATGGCACCGACTTTCAATAGGCTTCTGGTACTGGTTGTATTAAACAACTGTATGAAGTTTCATTGTTGTGAGTGAAGGACTTTTTGAGATAATGTGTTTACAAGGATATGGACCAACAGACATGTATAAAGGGGCATAACTCCTGAAAAACACATCCGATTACACCGACTTTGAATAGGCTTCTGGTACTAGCTGCATTAAACAACTGTATGAAGTTTCATTGTTGTGAGTGAAGGACTTTTTGAGATAATGTGTTTACAAGGATAAAAACAGCCAGACATGTATAAAGGGGCATAACTCCTGAAAAACACATCCAATGGCACCGACTTTCAATAGGCTTCTGGTACTGGTTGTATTAAACAACTGTATGAAGTTTCATTGTTGTGAGTGAAGGACTTTTTGAGATAATGTGTTTACAAGGATATGGACCAACAGACATGTATAAAGAGGCATAACTCCTGAAAAACACATCCGATTACACCGACTTTGAATAGGCTTCTGGTACTAGCTGCATTAAACAACTGTATGAAGTTTCATTGTTGTGAGTGAAGGACTTTTTGAGATAATGTGTTTACAAGGATAAAAACAGCCAGACATGTATAAAGGGGCATAACTCCTGAAACACACATCCAATGGCACCGACTTTCAATAGGCTTCTGGTACTGGCTGTATTAAACAACTGTATGAAGTTTCATTGTTGTAAGTGAAGGACTTTTTGAGATAATGTGTTTACAATGATATGATGGACAGACGGACGGACGGACAGACGACGGAGGCAACGACAATACCGCTCGGGCAGAATCTGTCCGAGGGGTAAAAACGGTTCATCCCATTTATTTTGGGGTGAGAAAATGGTCGACACAAATGTATCAATACTGTGATGGAAGAATTAGATCATTGATTGTATAATTTGTACGTCCTAAAATTTACTTTCTTGGACTTTTGCTGTCATTAGTGCATGCTTTTACAAGACGCTGAATTTACCGGGGCAGTAAAGTATCTACAATTGTAGAATACAAACCAAGTGTTTACCAATATATTCATATTTTCTTGGTGGTTTTGTGTGAATTCTGCTCTTATAGTTTCTCTGATACAAGCATATTTGGCTGCCTGTTATTGGAGGAGTACAGTCATGTCCCCCCCCCCCCCGTCCCATTCCCCCCCTGTCATTTCCCCCCTGGACATATCCCCCCTGTCATAGCTTTTTACTTGTCCATATAGCTGTTGTGGGTTAAATATTTAGGTAATTTTTTCTTCCAGTAAAATAATGCCAATTTTTATTTATCATAAACTGTTACAGGAAAAGACAAATGTTGTTTTTTAACGTAATTCCATCAATAAATTATTTTCTTCACAGATATAGGTAGATAGATTAAGCTTCTTGGATTATTATATATTTATTAGCCTCCTATTGATTGGAGATTAACTGGTACGGGTGAGTTTATGATTAGAATTTTGAGATTAAACCACCTTCTGTGTGAGCAGGTAATCCCTTAATCTTCAGGTAAGTCAAAATGCAAGGGTTTCAAAACTGCATCTCAGGTTGGGGAGGGGGTAGTTAACCTGCTAACAATCGGCAGTAGGTGTGAAAAGAATTCCCCCCTCATCAGGTTTGAGCACATACATCTAATGATACATAAATGCACACATGATCGGGCCAACAAAACCTAATTGGTTGGTAAAATTTGTGCCTATCTAAGACTACTTAAAGATATATCTGTGAAGAAAATAATTTATTGATGCAATTACATTAAAAAAACAACATTTGTCTTTTCCTGTAACAGTTTATGATAAATAAAAATTGGCATTATTTTACTGGAAGAAAAAATTACCTAAATATTTAACCCACAACAGCTATATGGACAAGTAAATATAAGGGGGGGAATATGACAGGGGGAATGAGACAGGGGGGGGAACATGACAGGGGGGGGGGGAAATGACCTACATTCGTTATTGGATACAGCTGAAAATCATTACAGACTAATATCATGGAAAGATACATGTAAATTGTACTAATATCCTAGGAGTGTCAGTGACTTCCGTTGTACATTTGTGGTTCGTAATCTTCCTGCGATGCCTATATCTACAGCAGGGAGCAGAATATTTCACTACTGATAACTGGTGTATATATGCATCGAATTAGCTCAATATTTCAAGAAAGGACCATGCAGTATGTTTAAATTCATTAATTGTTTTGGCAACTACGGTAATTCCCCTAATAATTCGATCACCGGAAGTGCAGCAAAAATGGCTTATACCTGGAAATATTCTTGATGGCACCTGAGCTACAAAGTGTCACACTTTGTCATTACATGTATATGATTATTCTTCAATTTGAATGAAGAATGGGAATGTTAATTTTTCTCTGTTTGAATAACAGAGTTGAAAAGTAAACTTCCTGTGATTGAATTATTAGAGGAATTACCGTAGTTGAGAATAGTGCAATTATCACGTGATCAATACTATTCTCCATACTGTAGCCACAGAAACGAGATAGAAAGTATGAACCACAAATGACACAAGTTTAAGCTGGGGTCGCGCCTCAGTGAACCCGTTGGTCTGCCGGGTAAAATGTTTTGTCTAAGAATTGAAGTGGGAAAGGCAAATTTGATTGATACAACATCTGCTTAACAATTGACCAGTTCTCATTATTCAGAATTATGAACCAACATGAGCAATATATTTTCTTGAAATATTTTGATTCAAATGTAATGTGATATAATATCTTGACTGCTTCCCTGAATTTTCTTGAACATATCATGATATACTTCTAATCTGTTGGTGGGTTTTAAATTGCTTTTAGAGGTCTCTATTAGCAGTTGTGGAGACATTTTATTGATGATACATGTAGTTTATATGGGACTCTTTCATATCCATTCTCTATGATTTTTAAGTACATGTTGTATTATATAAACTTGTCACAGATTTCCTCCACTCGCAATATCCTTTCAGTATGTCCACATTAATTCCTCTTTAATATAGGTCTTTTCATGTATCAGTAGCTTAGGAATGAACATATCTCTGTTGTCCCTATAGGTATAGACACACATCTAGTGGTCTATAAACACAAGTCCAGTGAAGTTATGTAGCTATCAAATGATCATGATAACAGTATACAGATGCTACAATAATTAAGCTCTTACATATCTTTGAAATATGTCAAATGTGAAATAAAAGTACATGTAAATCAACTTTAATTAGTGTTTGTCTTCATTGTTTACCCAGATATTTATGGGGGTGGGGGTATAATTTTCTTTTACACCTGGGTAACTGACCAACCTCTAAATACTGTTATTTTCCATGATCTCAATACTTAAATTTATAGTATTTTGAACCTTAAAGACTAGACATCGATTAGTAATATATCCTATGCTGAAGAGATAGGAAAGAAACCAGGAGAGCAAACTACAAATCACGCGAGGAGCCTGCTGCTGCTATTGGGCAGATCTAAGCAATAAATTCAAATAAAGTACAAATCCGGGATTGACATTAACCCTGATTTTGTTCTATCTGTTTTAGTCCCGTAATGCAAACTGTCAACTACACGACTATGGAAGCCCTAATGTCCATTGATTAGTAAATATGTTGTGAATTCATAAAAACTAGGTTTTCAATTTAACTATGGTATATCGACTGATATTATAGGGTTTATCCACCTATAACCTGAAATCAACTTGATTATCACATTTGATTATCAGGTTTAGACTGTTGAAATGTAGAATACCCCTTGATAATAGAGATTAAACATTCATTCCTATATAAGTTCCTACTATTTTCTGTGTTATAAACTGAACATCTACTTTTCATTCGATATGGTTTTCAATTTGATATTATATTATATTATATTTGATTATATATTGGTTAAATGGTTTTCGATTCGTAAACCCTGCATTTTCAATTAGTCGAAGGCTGGTTGGTCACACAGTGATCCCCACGAGGCTACCAGTCACCAGGGCTGTAAGGGTATAATTTCATTGGTTGTCTGGCAGTACTGTGTCAAACCATGACAAGAGAAAAGGAACAGAGAAAGTGACGGGTCATAAATCGTGCTCCAGAAAGTCTTATATCGCAGTTTGAGCTAAATGTTGAAAATCACTTTTCAAGTCGATATCCCTGTTTTCGACCGTAAACCCTAGGTTTTCTAATTGTTGGACACTCCAGGGCTCACCCAAAGTATAATATCGAGAGAAAACATAGTTTTCGAATTTGAAATGTGATGATCAAAATTTTGAAAACCGAGTTATCAGTCGAAAATAATATTTTGGAATTGGACATTTGGCCTTCCATACACCACAGGTGTTCAATTACCCGTACCTTACATATCACTTAGGTAACTCGATTTGTCAACATGGAGTCCTCTAAATGGAGCACACTAATAGAACTTTAATATGGTGTGTCCGGTTATACATCCATCACCTTCTGGCTGCACTAATTCAGTGATCCTTGTGTTGGCAATTAAATTAATGCAAAATTTCAGGCGGCAGGGAAATTGTTACTTTCTTTTTTTATTCACGCCAGTTGTTTAATAAGCCATGCACACAAGATCAAATTTTCTCTGACAAATGTAAAAACACCGACAAAGGTCGACATTCCTCCTGTGCGTTTTTGGGGGAAATACGGCAAAATAACATCACCTGAACATCACAGATATGAGAACTGTTCATCTACCAGTTTCTTGGACTGATCTGGCATTTCTGCGCACATGTTTTCATAACGAGGTCAAAGCTGCGTGATCATGGCATTCTTGAAAAAAGTTGTTCAGGAACGTCCTGAACTTTCCAACACAACTTGGATGCCCGCTGACATGGTTACGTAGGCTATTATGATGCTGAAACATGATGTTTTGGAACCGTGCAAAACTGCTCTCCAGTCCAGTATAGAGACGTCACCAATCAAGGCTTCATGCAGTTGAACATTTTTAGACTCGCTCATGTCAGCAACGCTTTAACAACATGGAATTATTGAAGTTTGTAATCAAAATTATATTTATTTTTCACTACGTGGAGTGTGCTCATTCATGTGGTCGCATCTCTATTGGTGTCACTGGCTGGCTGGTCGCAATTTTTAACTCTACCACTACACAAGTGGGTTACCAGTACTTCGGTCTAACTCGATAATGATGTCACAGACCAGTCTAACAACATTTTCGCTTACTTGGAGACAAGAAAATCACAGAACTACACCTTTCCTAGTTGGTTCGACTTGAGAAATAAACCAGACAGATTTGACCTCAAACTGGCAGCTAGATTTTCACAAGCCCATTTTAAGGCAGCAGGCAATTCTTTCTTGTCTTGTTATCTACGACATGCTTTGTTTGCACATTCGTCATGTTCGTAACTCGTTTTAGAGAACGGTTAACATAATTATCTGTTTACAATCTTGATCTACATGTAGTTTGCAAAATTTGTCACATCCGTTTTTCCTATGCTTATTGCATCCGATTCAGCTTGGCCATTCAGCGGAGGGTCCTGGTCTATTCTACACATGTAGCAGTGTTTAACTCTACCATTCAGCGGAGGGTCCTGGTCTATTCTACACATGTAGCAGTGTTTAACTCTACCATTCAGCGGAGGGTCCTGTTCTATTCTACACATGTAGCAGTGTTTAACTCTACCATTCAGCGGAGGGTCCTTGTCTATTCTACACATGTAGCAGTGTTTAACTCTACCATTCAGTGGAGGGTCCTTGTCTATTCTACACATGTAGCAGTGTTTAACTCTACCATTCAGCGGAGGGTCCTGG
The DNA here is from genome assembly GCA_036873755.1 of Hanleya hanleyi. Lineage (NCBI taxonomy): Eukaryota > Metazoa > Mollusca > Polyplacophora > Lepidopleurida > Hanleyidae > Hanleya > Hanleya hanleyi. The sequence goes on from JAVTVY010018107.1 coordinate 57,430, forward strand.
TCTATTCTACACATGCAGCAGTGTTTAACTCTACCATTCAGCGGAGGGTCCTGGTCTATTCTACACATGTAGCAGTGTTTAACTCTACCATTCAGCGGAGGGTCCTGGTCTATTCTACACATGTAGCAGTGTTTAACTCTACCATTCAGCGGAGGGTCCTTGTCTATTCTACACATGTAGCAGTGTTTAACTCTACCATTCAGCGGAGGGTCCTTGTCTATTCTACACATGTAGCAGTGTTTAACTCTACCATTCAGCGGAGGGTCCTGGTCTATTCTACACATGTAGCAGTGTTTAACTCTACCATTCAGCGGAGGGTCCTTGTCTATTCTACACATGTAGCAGTGTTTAACTCTACCATTCAGCGGAGGGTCCTGGTCCTATTCTACACATGTAGCAGTGTTTAACTCTACCATTCAGCGGAGGGTCCTGGTCTATTCTACACATGTAGCAGTGTTTAACTCTACCATTCAGCGGAGGGTCCTTGTCTATTCTACACATGTAGCAGTGTTTAACTCTATCCATTAATCGTTTTGTTCAGATCAATGCAGCCCAGACAGAAACCACTCCAGGTCTGGTATTCAAAACAATGATCAAAGATGCCGGACGTTTTTTGCCTCTGCCGTCTTAGACTTAACAAAACCAATGATGGGAAGAAATTAGCACTGTTACAATGTATCAAATAGACAAGGGCCCTCAGCTAAAGTCGGTGCTGACACAATAAGCGTTGTATGATATAATACCTGTGAGGGGAGATTACTGACCATAACACGAGAAGGAAATAAGCACCAAAGCTAAATAATACTGTCCCAGATAGATTTTATTCCAGGAGTTTCACATTTTAATGAACATACATTATAATTAGAGCTTCAATGACAACATGGACAATGTGTTATATGAGAAGAGATGAAAATGTCGACGATGAGATTATTTGTTTTAGCAAGCCTCTGCTGTAGAAAAAACATTTTTGTGTCCAGCATATAAAATTATAAGTATCTTCATATACAATAGTATATTAATAAACATTTCTTATTCAATATTAACATACCAGTAGTAATTTGTTTTCTCACATATACACCAACAGCTACATGTCATTTCTGCACATATTTACACAGAATCTACGTTCTTGAAATCAAACTTACAAGAACCACATGCACACATGACAGGTCACTATGAAAATGTAATATATTGAAATGTATAAATTATTGAAATACTTGGATTCCATCACACAACTGGAGGTCAACACAATATTATGCCCAGACAAGAAATTACCTTTTTTTTTAAACAGAACTATTCGATCTGCTTTGTACGATATACAAAGAACAGGTACCGGTATATGCAAAAACAATTCTTTGAAAATGAAGACATCTTGACCAGACTCCTCGATTAGTGTTAACAGTTGCGACAACAAGCACCTGTGTTGGCCATGGAAGTAACATTTCAATCGTCTGTGTCCTTATAAATAGTCTCGTTAACAACAGTTAACCTCTGCACACAACCAGTAGAATTCAGGCAGGATTAAACAGACCTGGCTAATATACAGTATATTACATAATTACATGCAATTAGTATTCAGTTTTCGTATCTTGAACCCCAATCTAAGACACCAGACAATGCCTTATAACAGAGAAATATTCACAAGATACTTTTCCTGTGACCAGAAACGAGACATTTTTTCGGGGGCCGGACTCTCAAATAGTGCATGCTGCGGGGACACAGGTTTTCTCTGACTGGTGGCGGAGGTATTATCAGGCCCCCAGCGAGGTGGTTGCCGACATCCCCCAAATTTCACTCTTAGTCAATTTCAACAAAAAGGGAACTTTTAGTAGTCTAATAAATGAATCTCCAATAATATTCCCTATCCCAACCCAGATTCCCCGCCCCCTTCTGGAAATAGGACTGGAAAGGCTCAGCTTATCTGTTATACGGCTGACAGTTTCTATGAAAGTATGGCATCCCCCCTATTTTTATTACATATTGAACAAGAACTTTAGGAGTTTAGTATTATACAGCAAAATGGGGAAAATTTGACCTTGTAAAGTTTTATTTATTGAGCATCAAGCAAGAAGAAATGTATTCAGTGTTATGGCTTATAAGTGGTATACATGCATTTGGCTGCCATATTTGTTCAATGAGTATGGTGACCCCTCATTTTTTTACATGGATCATCCTCTCTTGACCTGAAGAAAAAATACTGAAATTTAAAAAAAACAACATTCAACCTCTAGAAATGAACGTCCTCTACTGCCTTAATAGGAGGATTGTACTAGAAGATGAGCTACTGTTAGTTTACTAGACCAAAATCAGTAAGTGGCAATCACATCATATTTCACTGTGCGAGTCCTCCATTGACACACTGTGTGACACAGGGTTCACAACATGACACACTGTGACACAGGGTTCACATTGACACACTGTGACACAGAATCCCTCATTGACATACTGTGTGACACAGAGTTCACATTGACACACTGTGTGACACAGGGTTCACAACGTGACACACTGTGACACACGGTTCACATTGACACACTGTGACAATGAGTCCCTCATTGACATACTGTGTAACACAGAGTTCACGTGTACTTTCACCAGCAACAAAATATTTTTTCTATCATCCTTCAAAGTCCCTAATTCTCAGATGTGACATATCTTGTTTTGTACAATATTGTAGATACTTGATCCATCTCGGTTAAAAAATCATAAACATAAATCTGTGAAATGAGGAAACTGATCGATACTATCAAGTAGATGATTTGTTGGACAATACAAGCACTTTAATATTATATAAAATATACAGGTCACTGCTGTAACCCAGACAAAAACAGGAGCAATTGATTTCATGAAAATGTGGACAACAAAAGATGAAAATTACTCTTTAAATTAATGGTAGATACCAATTGTTTTAGACTAAATGAAATTTCATTTACATATAGCTAAATGAGTTGTAACTGCAAAGAAATGCAGCTCAAATTCAAAGCCAGGTATAATCAGAGATTATGAAATTTGATATCCATTTTTGTTTACAATAGTACATACTGGGGTTTGGTTTGGATCAAATGTGTTCCAGGCAAGAGGACAGAGTTTCAGACGGAATATTATTTAAATTACTATATTGCGAGTTTATAAACATTTTCCTCCAGCAAAAGATTTAATATTTCATCCAAAACTCCAGCAAAGAAGGTCAAAGTTTTTTTAGAATTGAGCTGGACAAGCTTATCATGCTCATACACCTTATCTGGATTTCATAATAGCATCTTACACCTTACAGTTCATGGGCAAGGAGGTCATAAAAAAACAATAAATAAAATAATACCTACACAAATACATGCAGTGTAACAAAATATGGCAAGATCAGCGACTGGAAAATTGTCCATCTCTCATACATTTAAACATCTCAATCTCATACAGCTGAATAGGTCTTTGCAGGAATTTTAACATACAAGGAATCTGGTTGTTCTTCATCTAAAGAAAGAATGTAACATTCTGTAACTTTCCCAAATTGTCACATCATGCAGCTTCTAATCATTCCAACCTTTCTCCCCTTCAGGCCTGTGCTGGAAACTGGTTACAGGGACCATGATTAGAAAATACATAACCTATGGTAATCTGTAACCAGTGCTTCGAAGTTAAATACATGGCAACACAAAATATTATCATGGTAACTAATTAAGTGACTTCTAAAACTGCAATTGGGAAACCTCCAGGAAAACCAGGATTTATCGTTCATCATAACAGCACAGGCTATACAGTGTTTTACCAACACAATAACTTGACTGGGATCATGAACAGAAAGGGCCAAATGGGTTTCACACAATATTCCACTACATTGGATAGTATAAATATCAGAAATTATTACCCTTCCAGCAAAAGTTGTCTCCCTTCCCAGCACAGCGGAAAACGCCAGATTTCTTTTACACTCGTCTTCCACCACAAACAGAACGGAACATGCAGATCTGCTTTTATGTGTATAATCAGTGGAGACAAATATGATCTTCTACTCATAATTTGTACATGTATGATACATGTGCTTGTACAGGTCCGAGAATAATTCATCGACTATGGCATTATGGATAACTTGCAATCGCTCACATGGTACAGAACATTATAAAGGGGTATGTCAATAGGCTTCCATAAAGTATAAACATACAAATTGTCTACATTTTGATGTGGTGATTGGCATGACTGGTGGGACCATTTCTTCATTGTAATACACGCCATGTAAGTTAACATGCCAGGATGCTGTTACGACTGTTGGAAATTTGCATAATTTTGAGAGATTTCTATGGTTCTCCTAGCATCTGTTTGCTTTCCTTTTACTGTTAGATACCTCAGATTGTGTACCTCTTACCGTCCGATACCTCAGATTGTGTACCTTTTACTGTCCGATACCTCAGATTGTGTACCTCTTACTGTCAGATACGTCAAGATTGTGTACCTCTTACTGTCCGATACCTCAGATTGTGTACCTCTTACTGTCAGATACCTCAGATTGTGTACCTCTTACTGTCCGATACCTCAGATTGTGTACCTCTTACTGTCCGATACCTCAGATTGTGTACCTCTTACTGTCAGATACCTCAGATTGTGTACCTCTTACTGTCCGATACCTCAGATTGTGTACCTCTTACTGTCAGATACCTCAGATTGTGTACCTCTTACTGTCAGATACCTCAGATTGTGTACCTCTTACTCTTCGATACACTATCTTGATTTGTGCCGAGAATCACAGTATAGAGCAAGTTTGCACATCACCAATCACATAGATAGTTATTATAAATTGAGTGGCTTGGTCTTATGTGCATTAATTTGGTCATAAATGTTACATGCCTGCCTGAACAAATTGTATTACCTTTCAGGTCACAGTGCAAAGGTTATGCAAAGTCATGGGAAAAGGCTAATATGGTTTGTAACCTCCTAATTAACTGGTTGGTTGTTTGGAGTTTAACGTCGCACCTAACCTTATCGGTCACACGGCGACGATGACCCAAACAAACATACCCTAGCAAAACTCTAATCCTAACAAAAACCTAACCAAAACTACAACCTAATTAACTGTCGATGCAAGACCCTCAGACTGCATTGGGGTGAAAAACGCAGCGCATTTCAACTTCATGGACTGTAATCAACACGGGAAACACATATCTGCATATGAGATGGAAAATACATCCAGTATATCTTGTAGAAGGAAAAAGTTAGCTACTTGACAATCAGAAAAGAGTATGCGTTACAATGTCCTGTTATCTGTGGTTGCCAGAGCCCAGTCTGCTCCAATTGGTGGAGGACAATTTTTTGTCCAGGGCACTGTCCATCATGCAGTAGTTTAACCATTATATTGACCGTGTTAAAAACTTATTTGGTTAAAAGAAAATAGATATTAGAACACAAAACATGTGTCCGTTACGTTTATCCATCCATAGCCAGCAAAGCAACAGGACTCACTTAAACCTTGTCTAAAGCAATCAGCTGCAAGATTTGCAAGACCAGAAATCTGGAAAATTCATTTAGTTTTGTACAGGAAGACCATTTACCTTAGCCCTACCCTGCTACCATCATGTGACACAAGATAGGAGGGCAGAAAGGGACCACAAACATGAAATCAAATGATAAATGCCCACATTTCTTAGCAAACTACAACAATATGTAGCAACTGCACTCATCTTGTATACATTGTGGATATGATTGTATATTTGATACGCTTCCATACCTTCAGGCTCAATACAAGCAACAATGTATCTGTATGCAATCTTAACATGTGGTCCACAAAATGACAACCACAAACAATTGTACATATTCTATGAATGGCCGTGAAGCAAAAGGTATAACAGAATTTTACAGGCACTAGCAGAAGATACAATTCTCACTTTTGTTTCAATCCAACACTATGGAGACCACTTGACATGCTGAATGATATAGAACTTTTCTTACAACCAACTTTAAATATTTCATATTTAATAGTTCAAGATTTGTAAAGTTGCGGTTTATCAAAAGTTTTCCTGCAACTGGATACAACAACACTTTTATATTAGATTTAGATTTATAATAGATATCACACAACACTTGGGATAATAATAATAAAACTGGATATTTACATAGATTTTTGGCCCCCCCCCCCCCCCCCCCCCGCTAATTCACAAATACAAAGGGAGGGAAGCCAAATACAGACAGGAATTTCATTTCACTTTGATTTATCCTCCCCCCCCCCCCTTTTTCAATTCAGGAAATACATCTACAACATGAACACATTAGAGTGATTGCCTGTTTATAATGGAGGTAAAAAAGGTTGTTACTCTCAATAACTTTTGATTTATTCATTGTAAGAACCCAAAATATATTCTTGACTTCATTGAGCAAAAGCGACCTCATTTACCTCCATTTTAAAAAGGTAGTTCTTTCTAACCTGAGGGAATTCTTGTCCTTAACCTGATGTATATCAGGTTGATCAGTTTATTGACCAGATTTCACCCTATAAATGCTGCTACATTTGGATGAACGCCTCAAATCACCGACTATATATCGCAAATAATACATGTTATATACCAGTCATAATCACCTCGAGTATTAGTATCATCCATTAAATTATACAAGATTATGGAATGATGAAACATTTATAGGGTGGAAAAATATACAAAAGTAAACAGATGCCAGTGGGTGATAGAAAACTGAGGACATGCCTTGGTCACGTTGTTGGCTTACATGTAGTCTGCTATATACGATATTACACATGTGATGACTTACAAATGATGGAAATGAGACGACGACAATGTTATGATCCATGCTCACATTCATAAATAACCAAATAACCGACTAATTACCACAGACACTACATGCACTATGGAAATTCATATCTAAGTAACATAACCCAGTAATTTGACTAAATCAGTACATGCGAACCTTAGACGAGCAAAGAGATCATCAGCACAGCCACTGACCAAATTTTAATTTACCAGCCATCCTTAACATATCCATGAATGTAAATTTTATCCCGTACCATCGGAGAATAGACTGATTGGGCCTGTTAAGTAATGCATATATACTGTACAGATAGGTGCATTTCAATTGATTCTCATTTAACACTCAATGTTGAGTCAACACAGAAACTATGAAGTTTTCTACATGTTTCAAGGACAGGAAGTGCAGAAATATAAGCATATATCGAAGATCTTTCTTCACATATCCAGCTGTGAATTGTGAAAATGGAAACGAACAGATTAAGGGGTTTCATTACCTCTCAGATGCAAATAAGTTAATTGTGAAGTCCCCTAATTAACAATCTTATATTCAAGTACTACATGCACTTCAAACATGAGGCACCAGAGGGGCTACAACCCCTCAGTCCCTTAACAGTCCAGCCCAAGCAATATCTTGTGGCATGGTATATACATACCAAATTTGAAACGAATCTGATGAAAGGTTCTCAAGTTATTGCCTGGAAATGCATATACATGTAGGGTTTAACCACCACTTTAGGTGGGGTCACCTGTTTGCGAAAGTGATCAAAATGCAATCCCGGCGACACCTCATGGCATGGTATAGGCATTCCAAATTTGGGAAGAATCCGCTGAACAGTAGTCAAGTTATTGCCTGGAAATGAATTTCAGACGGGCGAACAGATGGATGCACGGACACACAGAGAGACGGATGGATGGACAATCTAAATCCAGTATACCCTCCTACTATACACGGGGGTATACATTGGTAAATTGGTATAGTTGTGATCTTATTGTCCTGGCCTGAAACTAAATGTTGGTCCATTGGGGCTTTTGTTCATAGTTTTCCGTTCACTGGGGCTTTTGTGCAAAACCTGAAGAGAATGCTGTATTGTTCTCCAAATGAGTAATTGGTAAATGGTAATTCACAAGCAGAAACAGTTGTGGAGGTTTAAATTGTAGATTTAAACTTGCACCTCATGTACATTTTCCAGTACATTATACAACTCAATTCTCTACATGGTTATCTCCCCTGTCCACTTGCAGAAAAATTGTTTTGGTGCATGTAATATGTAGATTTATGAGATCAGGTAGAACGCTTGCAACATTCCATGAATATTGTAGAAGTAAAATAGAAAAAAAAAAAATTCTGAATACAGGGTAATTATTATGTAAATGATTTGACCACCACTAGATTTTAGACACTAACCACAAGAAGGCCCATAATACATCATGTTGGAATTAAACCATGATACAGATGAACAGAAAAGTAGACGGACAGACAGACAGACAAGGACTGACTACAGACTACATTCTATATTGGACAGAAGTTTCGTCGACCTGCCTTCAGTAGTTCTCAAAATATGGGAGTCCGGACAAACGGATCGACAGACAGGGGTCGAAAATCACGCTCGCCATGTCGCCAACGGTGAATAGAAATGAGAACTTGGCGAATAAAAATTCCCTCTAGTCGCATATATGGCGACAGGAAAATTCTAGTTGTTGCCAAAATGTCGAATAAATTGTTGTCCTCCAGTATCGTTTATCGCCACCTGCTCAGTGTGTCATTCATTCCGAAAAGTTAGTTGAAACGCATCAAAAAGCACCTTGTTTACGGGCTTCTACAACGAAAACCCGGAAGCCACTCCCCATGTTAAAGATGTCAAATTGAAGGGCAATAACTCGGCTTTCTTTCTCAGACAACCTAATTCGTGTCACGTAGTAAAAATGCGTCGATTTTATTGGGTGAAATGGTCATGTGTTTCGAATCCTTTCTATTCAACTCCAATAAACCCGCGAAAATGCTGATCACCTGACGTAAGCCGACTTCCTGATTGGTGAAACTACTCCAACTGCTCATTAACATAAAATATTCTTGAGTTACGCATGCGCCCTGGTCGATTTCGACGGAGTCATTATGGCGCTTGGTTTCGCTGAGGGAAGCCACACGTGGCGTAAACAAAAGGATTTTTACTGATTTACTTGGAATGTTCAATAAATATTCAATAATCGTTATGCTACGACCAGGAATACATACTGTGACATCTGTAAGAATTTAGACGAGTTACTAAATCGAGATGAAGCAAAACAGGCCGTCCATCGGTAATACTCTGAACATGATAAAATTTCTTACGTGAGTTTTACGGTACACTATTTTTGCTGAATTACGATTCCTATATATTTCTAAAGCTCTAAAATGCCAAAGGGCAGGACTAGGGTTAATAATGAATGACCAACATAGTGAAATAGCACAGCTGAGGCAATTGCGTGATCACTAAATAGCTCAACCTTCGGCGAGTGAAAAAATTCTCCCTTCGCCAATTTGGCGAATAATTTGTTATGTCTGGTAGCCAAATGGCTAAGGAAAAAAAATTCAAATTTCGACCACTGACAGATGGGGTGACAACAATACCCCTTAGCCCAATCAGGCTGAGGGGTAAAAAAAAAGTCTATCCAAAAAATCAGATATTTTGACAATGTAGTTTTTTTATATAAACCATTTTTATATGAATGACAGCATCTAAAAAATAATATGGATTCAATCAGATTTTAGAGTTCAGTCAAAAATGTGCAATCCACATGTTATCTTAGAAAAAAATTATCAAGGTGAACTTTCAATTTCTTTGCTTACTTTTGTGCCCCCTGTATAACTGATTGAAATTAGCCACAAAAAAACCCATGAGATTGATCTAATCAAAACCCCTCGGCTTTCCCCAAGTGATTGAGACCCATGTGTAGTGTGAAGATATACCGGTAGTTGGTTACATTAAGGCATATAGGACAGAAATAGGAAAATTATATATCTGTAAAGTGGCATAACTCTGTAAAATATGGGTCGAGGTGAGCCACTTTCGATAGGCGTCTGACTTAGCACCCTGTAGAATAAGAACCGAGACGAATAAGCTGTACCGAACACGGATCTGCAGATATAACTTGTACATTCAGCTACAGATAACAAAATCCGAGATTATTACATCCGAAAGGGGCATAACTCCATAAGCCGAGGCGAGTAATCCTTTGTCGACTTGTAGAATACAACAATATAACTAAGTTTCCAAAATATAGTAGCTATACCGAACAGTCACTTCTGCAGATACATTCAGGCATATAGGACAGAAATAGAAATTAATATATCTGTAACGGGGCATAACTCTGTAAAATATGGGCCAAGGGGAGCCACTTTCGATAGGCGCCTGACTTAGCACTAGATAAATAAGTGTTGAAAATTTGGTGGTTTTGTCTCAAGCAGTTTTACCTAAAATGCGGTAACGGATGGACGTATGGACGTACGGACAGACGGACAATACCCCGAGGCCAAAATGGCCGACGGGTAAAAATGTGTCCTTCACCATGCCGATTTCTAGCAACAGAGAAACATGTAAGTGCCAAGCTAATCTAAGTAACAAGTTACATTCTAGGTTTATAATCCATTCTCAATTGGCACGAATGCGATTGAGTGACTATGAATGGTGGTTTTTGTTGAATATCGGAGGACATCCGATAAATGAATGGCAACGAAACCCCTTAAAACTGCATTTCCTGACATATTATTAAACTTCAATGGTTATACAAAGAACTGTTCATTCAACTACAAAGACATATTAACTTCTTGAACTGGACCCAATCTGGAGCTGGCTGACTAGAGGGAGATTTAGGGTGAAATTTCACATTTGTTGTATAATGGAACGAACAAAATCTGGATGAAACTGAAGTCCATTGGAGTATTGGTGACAGGAACTATTGGTTCCACAGCAGATATTCACCTCCATGATATGTACTGCTATAAACATTCACTAATGACGAAGCTCAAATTGAGTCAATTCTTCAGGTCATAATAAGCAGAAGAAAAAAGAACACTGACGATTTGCATATTAAATACTTTGATACATCTCTGACCCCATTATCGAAACGATAGAGCCAGCAAATACTGCCTTGGATTTCATCCCATTATCTGTTGACCAGCACTCCTCCGGACTAAGGCAGATTTGTGACAGTTCATAGACATAGTAGTAGCACCCTTGTCTCTGCAATGAACTTTGTTCAAGAAGATTGGAACAGTTGGAGGAAATGTTTTAATTTCTCCACAGACTCCCTGGCCTCATTGGTGGATGCGACTAGCTTCTGTTTGTGCTGGATTTGTTTCTGTTTGAAGAATAAAATAGTAAAACATAAGAAATTGAACAGATCACCAGACACCAAAAGACACCATTTTCTGACCCAACCACCCATACACCATTTATCCTATCACCCTAATGTTAAATGACTGTATATCACCAGCCACCAATATACCATAGAACTGAAAATTCTTCTCCCAATCCCATGTACTTTCTTCAGGAACAGCCCTAATTTCATTTTCGCTGTGCATGGCTATCTGCAGGCATAGATTATACCAGTATTCTTAACAAGGGAGAGAGAGAATTGATGTTTAACATCGCGTTCAAAATTCTCTCTCTCTCCCTTGTTAGGAATGCTGGTAGAATCACAACCAAATGAAGTATTCCCAACAAGAGACCAGGGAGCTTTAATATACATCCATATATACATGAGCAAATCAGGACTTCAGGGCTTCGTGTTTACAGGCCTTATTTTTTCAAAATCTGGCGTGAACGATTTACCGTTCGCGTGATTTTTAGCGTACGTAACCGATCGTTCGGTTACGCACCAACTTCGTTGCGTAACCGATCGGTTACGTGAAAGGTTACGTAAATTTTCGCAACAATTTGGAGCCACGTGTGAAAAAATCAAACCAGACACGGCTTACTCCAACTAAAACGTATTATTTCATTAATTATTTCACGTGAGTTCGGTGTTTATTACTAAAAAATACGCTTAGTTATGTGAAGATCGTCTACAAATGTAAAACAGAGCGTCATTTATTCAGAAAAGTTTGTTGAAACGCGTAAAACGCACCTTGTTTACAAGCTTCTGTAACGAAATCCCGGAAGCCCCTCCCCACGTTAAAGATATCAAATTGAAGGGCAACAACTCTGCTTTCATTTCAACACAACCTTATTTCATGTTACGTAGTAAAAATGCGTCGATTTTATTGGGTGAAAATGGTCATGTGTTTCGAATCCTTCTCATTCAACCCCAATAAACCCGCGAAAATGCTGATCACCTGACGTAACCCGACTTCCTGATTGGTCAAACTGCTCCAACTGCTCATTAACATAAAATATCGTTGAGTTACGAATTCGACGGAGTCAAAATGTCGTTTGGTTTCGCTGAGGGAAGCCACACGTCACGTAAACAAAAGGATTTTTACCGATTCACTTGGAATGTTTAATAAATATTCAATATTCGTTATGCTATGAGTAACCAGGAATACATACCGTGACATCTATAAGAAGTTAGACGAGTTATTTAGTCGAGATGAAGCAAAACAGACCGTCCATCGGCATCGGTAGTATTCTGAACGTGATAAAATTCCGTACGTGAGTTTTACGGTACACTATTTTTGCCGAAATGCGATTCCTAAATATTTCTAAAGCTGTAAAATGCCAAGTATGTTCTGAATGTATGTTCAGGGTTTCAAAACGATTTATTGTGCATCAAATAACATCCATTATTTCAATTTATTGGTCAATTCCAACGACCAGACAGTCGCCACTTCTCGGCAAATAGTTTTCAGTGCTGACCGATTTCCATCTGGGCATGCGTAATTGTCTGGCCAGTGAAAACGAAACCACTCCGACACAAACAATTTAACTAGGCCATAAGCAATTCATGATTTATCAAACAACCACGGCCATGTAAATTAGCCTGCCAGTCGACAAAAGGAGAAAGAGAAAGTGGACGGTATACGCGGAAATATCGCTGTCGCCACTTTTTATTTTATTTTCACTTTGTGCAGACAGACAATGCCGACTTGTGACTTGCTGGCAGATAAAATTCGCCCCACGTGAACGGTGACCGTTCGCGTAAAATATGATTTGCGTAACCTTCACGAGCGTTCGCGTCAAAAAAGAAGGCCTGTGTTTAGAATTATAGCTCGCGTCAAAATATTTAGGAGAGGGTATTTAAAAGTCAGGCGGGTGATTGCAATATAATACAATATAAAATGTGACAGTTTACGTGAGCTAAAAATCACTCTCATGACATGAATTTACGCGAGTGTTTGCGTGCAGGTGAGCTATCATTCGCGCTAAACACGAAGCCCTGGACTTACACTGGTCCAAATGGAAATTTCAAGATTCCTGGCTACCAACTGGCACGAAGCCATCCAGAGAAAAGTCGGAGAATTTGAGCACTTGAGATATATTGTCCATGATAAACTGGAAGGGGCATAACTCTGGGTGAACATGTCTCAACTTCTAAATGTCACATGCATGTTGTCACACTGACCATAATAAAATGTTTGTACCAATTTTCTCAACAACCCAATGAAAACACTGACTTGCATTCAGGAGAGTCTTTTTGACGATGAAAGAGAAAAACACTGCATGAAGTACAAAATTTCACATGCACTCGTTTATATGGCGACGATATTGTGCACCAATTTTCAAATGATACGATACTTGAGTAGTTGTTATTACAAGTATATATTCAAACATTAAGGGGCAAACCTCTGAAAAAATATAGCAGAAAGGAAAAAAAAGATCTTCATGTGGCAATGATAATGGGTACCAAGTTGCAAACGAACTGAGCAACAACTGTAGAACTAGCTACTTTCGAGCTAGTATTTTATCGAAGATGAAGGGGCATAACTCTTGAAAAAACATCACAGTATAAAGAATGAAGTCACATGCACATGTTTATGTGATGATAAAGTGTTCCAGATTTCAAAATAATCCCTAGTCCATATTGTCAGGTTTATAAAGTAATTTTCAATGACTAAACATAGATAAAAATATGATCAACTTACACTAAGACATTCATTGAGCTGTTTGCTTTTTGATTCCAACTGAACTTTCTCATTGGCTAGTTCTAAACTTCTCCTTTGTAACTTCTTTCTTTCGTCTTCTTTAGCTGGAAATAAAACAAACCAAGCTTTAGAAAAAAAGCATGCTTCGTAGATCATGATTTCACATATTTGTAGAAAATTTACAAGACAGAATTGCTATTTTGAGTACAATCTCAAGCCAAGTCGTTTGCTTGCTCCTCACACCATGTACACTGAAAATGGAGAATAACAACAACATATTGTCAGGACAAATAAATCTGGAATTTTGTAAGAATTTATTAAAAAAAAACAATCACCAGAAATCCAAACATAAGAAATCATCCAAAAATTAGTTTGTCCACTTATGCAAAGACAAGTATGAATGGCACAGGTACACAGGCAAGATACACCTGGACTATTGTAATCACCCTAATAATTCAATCACAGGAAGTGACAGTTCCCAACAAAGAATCAGGGGTGACCAAATTTATAAGAACAAAATGGTCCAAAATCATGCAGATAAACTATTATTTATTTGTTATTTCAATGGTTAAATTTATCAGAACAGCTGATTGGATTCTGCAAACAAAATTGGAGATGACTGAATTATTTGGAGAATTACTGTAGGTCAAGATTTGAAATTTTGAGGCATGTCATGTCAGCAGCACTGGTATCCAATACTCTTTATATAAATAATAAAACTCTCAGTTCCAATATGGAATATTAGTTTGGAAAGATGATCACTGTTCTTTAAACCAACAGTTTAATGAGTACAGGGGTTTTTCTAGACACTTTTTTCATCGTGGTAAACACGATGAAAAACAATTACAAATTGAGTTTTTGCAAAATTTTGTAAATTGAGTTTTATTGCCGAAAATTGAGTTTTCTAAAATTTTGAGAATTTACGCGCCGAAGGCGCGCGAAAAATTGAGTTTCTACGAAATAAATTGAGTTTCTGAGTAATCTAAACTGAGTTTCGTCGTCTGTTATCCCGTCCCCCTCCCCCAAAACCCCCGCGAGAAAGAAAAAAAAAACGTGTGACCAGCCACGCCACTCGAGTCGAGATAAGCACTCAGGATTTGTAACTGATGTGCAGACAGATAACTTGTGTACCTTTATTATTCAATCGTATAGCTCCGATAAGGACGTCTGGTCTTGAACTGTTCTCATTTCAGTCGTATAGGTCCGATAAAGACATTGTCCTGAACGTTTCTCATTTCAAAGCAAATTGTTCGGCCACGTTTTCGACGATCGAACTAGTCCGCCATTTTGATATTTCAAAGTTACGTCCCCTCTTTTAGTCCACTCGGGAACCACTGCTGTCATACTGCTGTGGCTTATGAGTCTGGTCTCCGAGACACGCTGTCCGTCAATCTCCGGAACCAAGACAACGGGCAAGCATTTTCTCTCTCATTTAACATTTCACTTGGATGCGTGTGACGTTGAAAGACGTTTCCCCAGAAACAAGAAACGAATAAAACAGACATTCCCCAAAATACAGCTGATGTACCATTTGGGAATAAATACACAAAGTGAGCAATGCAGATTGGTGTAAAAACAAAAGATCCACACTCTCTCCTGCGCAACTGGGGATCTACATGCGGGGGCATATGCTATAACATACAAAAATATACGTTTTTATGAATAATTTTATTTCTGCCCGATGGAAATTTCTGAAACCCCAGTATGTTTTGTAAACAAGTCCCACACCACATACTACAAAATAGGGTGCATATTGAGTTTAATTTGCAATTTTTGGCCATTTATCTGCATTTACCAAGCAGCATTGGATTTTTTTCGTGAAATCCACAAAACTTCACAACCACCATTGTTTTATTTTTTACGTCTCTTATTAACATTTTTATTGCCATTTATTTCTTCATTTCTTTCCTGTCACTTACAAATACCCAGACACTTACAATACTCAACCACCAACTTTGTCAAGGATTGGTTAACTCATGGAAATGGACAAGGGACAATTTTTATTTCTTGACTATAAGTATAGATTTTTTAAACTAAAGTAAGCTATTTGTAGGGAAAATATTTTCACCTTTGACCTATCACAATCCAGAGCTAAAGTACTCTCCCCCACCCCCAAAATAATCGACCAAATAGAACTTCCCGAGATAACTTGGATTTTAAAACTCTCTTGTTTTATTCGCGCTCATTTTTTAATTAAATGAAGCTATCTCTGAGGGAAGTATTTCTACTTAACATCTTTAGCCAAAATATAATCGGCCAATCACAGTTGGATAGCAAACAAACTTGTATGCAGCTATGTATGACACGCAACTTTGCTTGATGCGCTTCATAACATTACTGACATGTTCATTCACGATGAAAAATTGAGTTTCCAGACTGCATGCGATGAAAAACCCGAAAAAATTGAGTTTTGTTGTACATTTTGCGCACAAAAAATTGAGTTTTTCATCTTTTTGAAATTGAGTTATATAAAGGAAAAGTGTCTAAAATAACCCCTGGAGTATACAAGTAGAATCCACCAGGATTAACCCTCCAAAATATGTTGTACCCGAGGGCATATCTGTGTTTGTTATATCCTCTATAATAAACTCACATGTCTTGGTGGTTAGGTAGGAATGTACTATAGCTAGTGTACCGGAGTTGATCGGAGCAGGAGGTGGTCGCTTAATGCCTGTAGCCTACAAAACAGAAAGTTCACTTCTTAGCATAATATGGACAACCTCAGACCCACAATAATCAGAAATCAGACCACAAAACCTGTTCAAAGCAGAATAATTTACAATATAGGGATGTCATGAGATGGGTGACAGGAGTTGTGAAATACATGATATAGGTGTCTCAAATGCAGTTCACAACTCATATCTCCAAAACCAACTCATATCTCCAAAACCAACTCATGACAAAGCTACCCTGTTTCTTCTAATTATTCAAATGGCAAAACTGAACTTCAGGTTACTGCGGAGAGAAATTCTGCAAGCATTCTTCAAATTTCACAAGCTATCTTTTCAGTTCTTGGGATAAATAACATATCCACGCCAAAGTATTTAGCCTCAGTTGACATAAAGATGGATTTTTTTTTACTTCTAAGTCTAAAAATCCTGTTCGAAAAAATAAAAGAAATAGGGTATCATTATCAATATGTATGGAATTCCTATCAGTTTTTATTGGCACGAGTTCAGATCATTACAGTTAGTTTTCTAAACCTTACACACAGATTTTCATTTTATGTCAATGTAGGTGGTGGGGCTCTATCAACAACTGAGCGCTGGGGCTCCTACTAGCTAGATGGAATTCAGGCTCATTTATCCATTGGTAAATGAGGTCTGAAGACATCGGTTTTATACTTCACCAACATTGGCATTCACCAGACGTATACCATTGCCAAGACAATATTTAGGCCGTGAGCGCAAGTGAGTCAACCAGTGAAATATCAATCGCTGTCTATTGGCATTTTCGAGATATCCATACACCATTGGCCCTTTCGGAGGGAGTTGGGGATTTGAAACTGCAGACTGTCTCCTTATGTCAGTTTTAATTTCGAATCTGGGTCTGGCATGAGATCACGATCTTCAGTGAAACTTCAATGATGCTTCAACACACATCCTCATTTTCACTGCAAGTAAACTCCGTTCAGACAGTGATGATTTTCAGTCAAACCCATCGCAAAAATTATAGCATATATTTTGTTGATCTAACTATGTTTCACGGATACTAGTACTGGTGCTGTCCAGGACAAAGACAAGTCTCACTGAACTTAGGATGATCATTGCTCATATCTGGCTTTGAAATGGACATATGCGGATTAACTCGACACTTCAAATCACTTCCATTTTCTGCTGATGTCAGCCTGCCATTTGACCATTTCAGATCCGATATCACCATTGTCTGACTAGTTCTTTCTGGCTGTCAATCAGTGACAATGTAGATAATTCCATGGATATTGGTAATAATATAAGCTAAACTAGAACTCGTGGACTTCGAAAGACTGCCGTTATCTGTGTGATTTTATGGTTTTGATGTTTGACTGTGATCTTTAGAAATACATAGTTTTTCCTATTTCCCAAACTTTGATCATGTGTATAGGTTGTGTTATGTGTAATGCTTTAGTTACCTTTGACAGTCATAACAGGATGAAAGGTACGAAGCACAATAATTTTATAATTTATCCCATTAATTAATTTGATGCTTCAGAGTAAATTTTAATGAAAATCAGAGTCCACCGACATTGAAACTACTGATTTGGCTTGGAACCTCAGTACCCAGCATGGAAAGCAATCTCGAGTGATATCCTCGTTATCCACATACCAAATCTGCGTTCAGGTTTTTA
>JAVTVY010018110.1:0-71257 GCA_036873755.1 Hanleya hanleyi
GAGAAATATTTTTGGCATATAATATTGGTCATCAAATATATTGCGTACCGTGTGCCAGGCGCAGTGTTGGACAAACTCCACAAACAGAAAAACATGCAATCACACGCCCTGATTGTATAGTTGTATCGTGCAAATCCCACATTACGAAATCATGTACAAGTGTGTCCAGGTACTTCATGCCTTTCAACATAGCGAAAACGAAAACAAGATATAAAATTTGTTAGTTTAAAAAAAACCGATTCGAACATAGCAAATAACCCGGTCTATCTTGTACCAAGATGATTCTCGCGTGTACACACATGTTTAAACTCACCAAACGCTATATAGACGATCTTCTCGCTGTGGATAATCGCTATATAAATGACGCAGTGAAGGATATATATCCACCTTCACTGGATTTGAAGGAAACTACAGATAACCCTACAGGCACATCGTATTTAGAACTATATCTCTATAAAAATGAAGCGGGCCTTCTCTCTCGTCGATTGTATGACAAAAGAGATGATTACAATTTCGACATCGTAAACTATCCCTTTCTGAACAGTAATATTCCAGTGGGACCTGCATATGGCGTATACATATCACGCCTAGTAGCATTTGCTAGATCCTGTGTTAAATGTGACGATTTTAATCAACGTCACAAAACATTTTTGCAGAAACTTATAAAACAGGGCTACACCACCAAGCGCCTCCACTCAAAGTTTCTCAAATTTGGCGATACATATCGCACGCTGATAGCAAAATACGAGCGTAGCGTGCAAGATCTATGGCGTTACGTTTCGTAACTTGTGTCTAATTCCGCTTAACCCGGGGCTAGGACCGTATGAACCCATGTACTTCAAGATCCTCATGGTACTCATATGAACAGTCACAATCAAAGCGTGACTGAGATACATCATTCTTAGATGACGACTTTACAACGAATATTATGGATTAAGAATACTGATCAGCGATACGGATTTGATATTTTTGGAACATCATGATGTCTTGCCGGCATCATTGAAAACTGTTGACCGCTTCTCTTGCAGGAAACAAGCCTATGTTTATATATACTATGATTGTCTTTTTGAATTTGGTGCTAAAACTGTTATATGGAATATGGAATAGGTCTTTGGATTATGGACGCGGATATTCTCTAATGGACGACGGCTGAATTATGAATGACGGACCAGACGCTTGTAATTACTTAGACATGCCCCAGACACAAACGGATACATTTCCTGGTATGACATATATTATATCACTATACAGCACATATATCAATGGCATGTATATCATCTTTCAGAATATGTAATATGTCTTGTGGAGTCGGTTGTCACTCGACATCCCACGACCGTCTCTTCTAAAATGATACCGAGAGCGCAATGATACGCCCTAACTATTTCAACCCGCCGTTCCGTGATTCGAATCCAAACATTATTCTCAATGTCATATGTACCCTTGAAATCAACATATAAGAATTATCTTCACACACCACAGCCGAACACGACCCAGATTGTATATCAGGGATAAACCATCTAGATATGTCGCTATGAAAAAATCGTGCGAATGTTTTGCCGATATTCTACTGGATTCCACATTTCGCGTTGGACCGACAGCGGTTCTCGTCAGATCACCGTATAGTTATTAAGCAACGTTAAGCTCGGTCAATACTTGGATAGGTGACCGGGTGCTGTACTAGCTGGGCTGACCAGTGTCCAGGGTAATAGGAACTGTGAGCACTCTCGTGTTCTGGCACATGTAGGCACCGTCGTTTTACGACTGAAACAAGGTTGAAAACGACGTTAAACCCAAATACTCACGCAATGACGACAAACTCTGTGACTGACGTTTAGTTCACGGAAACGAACAACTTATCTGCGGTCGGTCTCTTGACATTTTCTTCCGCCTGACAAAAGCAGAATTTTTGGCGGGAGTAAATCCTTTGAAGTTTACGTTTATCACGCGCGATGTCTAGACATGATGCCTTATTTGGATGCTGTTTTCTCTTTTCTGTTTACTCGTGTTCCTTTGTGTAATGACAAGGGCGTCTTTTAAAAGATATTTCGCCCAGCTAGCCACCTGATTGGCTAACAGATGTAGTTTCAAATGCGCGCAGAATTTATATAGCATTGATGTCAGATATAATGTTCCGTGATATTATATATGAGTTGACTGAGATTGGAACACTCCTTGACCAAATGTTACACGGCTTCATTTAGAGTAGGGTTCCGGGTGATGCCATATCTATATATATTTCACGGTCCAAATACATAGACTCAAACAGGAGTACCTCTGTATTGCCTTTTCAAAATTCAAGTTTGATTGGCTATTCCAAAGAAACTCATCTTTCCTAATTGAAATTAATACCGCGCTTGTCATATTTGGAGATAGGTTGCTGAAATATGTATGGTTGAGCGAGCGCATGGTGTCGTATAAGACTTGGGTTCGAACACTGCCGAATCACACTTCAAACGAAAAATATATTTACACATAAATAGATCTGGAAGTTTCATTATTTGGATTATTTTGGTTTTGGTTAGAGAAGACACCCTTGTTATAAGGGTGGAAACCTACTGGCACATGCTTTAAAGTTACCCAAACTAAGGAACACATCTTAACCAATCATATATTCATTATTATGCAATTTTTCATCTTAAATATTTTTAGCCTGAAAAGTCTTAAACTCATTGTAGACCTTTCATTAAGTAAACCCTAATCTGAAGGGTTTATTCATTTATTATTATCTTTTTAATTTATTCTTTTAAATTTTATCTGTATTATTTGAATTTGGTGCTAATGCTGTCCCACCAATTAAGTGTTTGGATTATGGACTAGGAAATTATTAAACGGATGGCTGAGTGTTCATTGACAAATTAGACGCTTGTGTTTGGATTGAAGTAAATATATAGTCGCTTTTGATTATTAACTCCACACACAAATTAGTATTCAGCGTAGCCTATTGAATCATTCTCTATTCTCCAGAAACAAGTGAATCACTATTTTGAGACTGTCGTCACATCAGGGTATTTATAGTCGGCCGGTCAAAGACCTCAAAAACGCCTTTAAAAACCTTCGATGGCATTTTTGTTACAAATGGGTGCCCTTGCTATATTAGTTCTTTGAGTGGTAGGGATCAAGGTAGGAGGGGATACCACCCTGATTTAGGTCAAGTAAGGTAATTTTGGGGTCAAATAAGGTAAAAAATGGGTAAAAATCGATTATAAATTAACATCCACCGCATTGTATGTTACCAATGAGTATCCAAGCTGAATTAGTTGTAAGTAGTGTAGAGTGTCAGGTAGTCATAGATAACACGTTTATTATAAGAATTAAGGTCATTTTAGGGTCACTCTTGGGTCAAATAAGGGCAAAAATTTCTGAAAATCGGTTATATGCGCAGTACTAATTGGTACGATTAGGTATTCCAGTTGAATCAGTTGATTGTAGTGTAGGGTTGGATGTAGTCATCGATAACACGTTAATTATTAGAATTATGGTCATTTTAGGGTCATATTTGGGTCAAATGAGGTCAAAAATTGGTGAAAATCGGTTATAAAATAATCTTCACAGTACTATTTGTTACGATTGAGTATCCAAATTGAATCAGTATTTTGTAGCGTAAGTTTTAAATTATTTATAGACAGCACGTTAATTATTCAAATTAAGATAATTTTAGGGTAACTTTTTTGGTACATGAGCAGTGTGACTAACGTCACAGGACCTACGAAGTAGAGTAGGCATTAGGACTCGAACGCGAACTGAACTATTGGAAATCCCCACCCCCAGTTGAAATCCTGCCTATATTAAGATGGGCACTGCCCAAGTCAGAATCGCCAGTCATTTTCATAAAAAATCACCAGAAATTTTCATCAAAAGTAGGTCAGCTCAGAACTTGTTGGTAACAGTCTCCTAATGCGCCTTCATTCCAAAATTAACAACGATCGCCGATTTAATTTTACAATTTTTTAACTAAAGGAAACAGATAGAATAATAAAAAGTTCAGTAGATTTCAAGCTTTACGTGTGAAATTACATTTACATCTCTTTAATGGTTTTCAGTGCCCTTGTCCAGGATCAAAACAACTTTTTGAATCGCATTATTTTCCCAACAATACAACAAATTTTTATATATAGTACTATATATAGTACTATAGTAGAAAGGTAGCATTTATGTAGTTTACGACCAACAAGACCAACACCTTCTCTGCACAAGATAATAATGATTCTATGTCATTCTCCTGAGCATAACCGGTTCAAAGACGAATAAATAGCGTCTCTACATCACGTTGTTATCTAGATATATGAGACAACAAATTTTGGGTATCGGCAATCTGATGAATGTACTATTCCGGTTTTCTTGTTTCACATTATATTCTATGACGGTTGATCGGTGATTTTCTTCATTGATAAACATTAAACCACCTCAGATTCGTTGTGTGAATCGGAATTACATTGCTGTGACACACCAACACATTCCGTGGCAGTGATTCTGTATCCGCTAATCAAGGAATCAAAATGGATGAAGATTTGAAATGACAAGAAAAATTTTTTTTGTACACATGTATAAATTATATTCCAGTGTGATATATAGCCAATATTCAAGAGGTACAAAAAAAACTCAAAGTATGTGCTCAAATTTTCACATCATGATCAAAGTTACTTTATCTTTTTAAATTCTATCCAAAGAAAATAAATTAAGACCCTTTAAACATGCCGTCAATGCCAGATGTTGAGTTTTATACAACTGTAGATCAGGGCTCTGGGTGCATATATCATGTTTCTATACACTTGATGCACGCAACAGCAAAAACAAAGCCTCCTTGAACAACCTATCTTTGTACAGGTACATGTAACTCAGAAAATACCATTCTCTCTCAAAAGAAAACAATTCGCGCCAGGAACGCCTTTTTTTATCAAGCTAATTTTGTTATGTAGGGGCCTACTTAGATTCAATAATTGTCACGAAATTTCTTTGATTATATCTTAATTGCAACCATGCTTGTTCCTCAAACCTGACATGCTTGAGCTATGTACATGTATAGCACACTTTCATTTGAGAGTCCAGACATTCCACCATTCATGTGAACAAATTGCACTCAACATGGAATAATTAAATTCACACTACCAAATTGTTCACCAGCTGTTAGTTTTGAGACCCATTTCTACAGTATCAGTACTGTGTTACTATCTGTAGCAGTTGAGACCCAGTAAAACTTAAACAATGAAAACCAGTAAAGAAATTTGTCTGTTGAATAACAGAAAATATGGTATGGAGATTTGAATGAGTAAACTACTAAACAGCTTACATGATACCAACAAAATGTCCCAACACAAGCTGATAAATTCCTTGGGTGGCTTGCAGGATGACTTTGTTTCACCCTCAGTAAACCTTTATCATTGTTGCTCACACAGACTAATCTGAAGGATGATACCACATCTTTCTTTCTTCTGTTGGGTTATTGCACCAGACTGACTTAATTGGTTGATGTAGGATATTTCGCCACCAGTGGGCAATTTGACCTGAATTTGAAGCCTGGTGTGGTCTGTGATGAAATGTTTGGATGTGAAATAGGATACACGTTAAGAGCCACAGTTTACATATGGCAAGTTGGTAATAGCAGTGTAGATAAATGCACTAACAAATGATGGAAAGTTAGCATTTCCTATTTCATAAAAACAATTACGGATGGCGTATCCCACCAGATTTTGTACTGTGTTATATATACAGTGAAACATACAGCCAAGGGTTCCCGATGGGCATGACAG
The DNA here is from genome assembly GCA_036873755.1 of Hanleya hanleyi. Taxonomy (NCBI): domain Eukaryota; kingdom Metazoa; phylum Mollusca; class Polyplacophora; order Lepidopleurida; family Hanleyidae; genus Hanleya; species Hanleya hanleyi. The sequence continues at coordinate 5,748 of JAVTVY010018110.1, forward strand.
TGCACTCGCTGAGCCATCAATAAATAATAAAAAAAATAATTATAAATCAAATTTTCATCAGAATTCGGTCAGCTCAGAACTTGCTGGTAACAATGCCCTAATGCACGTTCATGTCAAAAATCAAGGTTCTAATGTCAACGGTTCTCCTTATTTTGCCGACGAAAGGATTCGGATGGACTGACTGACTGACTGCCTCACTGACTCACTCATTACCGGACAATTTGCGATCTGTAGCCTACTTCTTAGGAAAATGAGGTCAAAAATGGGTACAAATCGGTTATAAATTCCTACGAAGTAGGCTACAGATCGCAAATTGTCCGGTAATGAGTGAGTGAGTCAGTCAGTCAGTCCATCCGAATCCTTTCGTCGGCAAAATAAGGAGAACCATTGACATTAGAACCATGATTTTTGGCATGAACGTGCATTAGGGCATTGTTACCAGCAAGTTCTGAGCTGACCGAATTCTGATGAAAATTTGATTTTTAATTATTTTTTTTATTATTTATTGATAGCTCAGCGACTGCACTGTCATGCCCATAATTTGGGAACCATTGGCTGTATGTTTCACTGTATACATTGTATATAACACAGTACAAAACGTGATGGGATAATGAAATGATAATTTTCCATCATTTGTTAGTGCATTTATCTTCACTGCTATTACCAACATTACCACTACATTCTTAATACACAAAAGTAAGTATATCGTTATAGATAGTATGTAAACTGTGGCCTTTAACGTGTATCCTATTTCACATCCAAACATGTCATCACCGACCAAATCAGGCTTCAAATTTAGGTCATATTGCCACTGCTGGTGAAATATCCTACATCAACCAATTAAGTCAGACTGTGCAATAACCCAGCAGAACAAAGATAGATGTGGTATCCTTCAGATTAGCCTGTGAGCGACAATGATAAAAGTTTACTGAGGGTGAAACAAAGCCATCCTGCAAGCCACCCAAGGAATTTACCAGCTTGTGTTGGGAAATTTTGTTGGTATCATGTAAGTTGTTTAGTAGTTTACTCATTCAAATCTCCATACCATATTTTCTGTTATTCAACAGACAAATTTCTTTACTGGTTTTAATTGTTTAAGTTTTACTGGGTTTCAACTGCTACAGATAGTAACATAGTACTGATACTGTAGAAAAGTATCACACTGGGATATAATTTAAACAAAAACATTACATGTGTAATTATGTCTAAATTTTTCTTGTCATTTCAAATTTTGATTCCTTGATTAAGGGATACAGAATCACTGGCACGGAGTGTGTTGGTGTGTCACAGAATCACTGCCACAGAGTGTGTTGGTGTGTCACAGATTCACATCAGCACTGGTAAACTATTCATTCAATCCCATCACTTTTAATCTTCAACAAAATATTCAATATTGTTTTAATCGAAAATTTCTGGTGATTTTTGATGAAAATCTCTGGTGATTCTGACTTGGGCTGCATGAGCCCATCTTAATATAGGCAGGATTTCAACTTGGGGCTGGGGGGGGGGGGGGGATTGCCAAGAGCTCAGTGCCTGTCCTAATGCCTACCTTACTTCGTAGGTCCTGTGACGCATAGTCACACTGCCATGTTAATATCTACAATACTAATTGTCACGAATGGGTAGATCGCAAATTGTCCGGTAATGAGTGTCAGTCAGTCAGTCAGTCAGTCAGTCCATCCGAATCTTTTCGTCGGCAAAATAAGGAGAACCGTTGACGTTAGAACCTTGATTTTTGGCATGAACGTGCATTAGGGCATTGTTACCAGCAAGTTCTGAGCTGACCAAATTCTGATGAAAATTTGATTTATAATTATTTTTTTATTATTATTTATTGATGGCTCAGCGAGTGCACTGTCATGCCCATCGGGAACCCTTGGCTGTATGTTTCACTGTATATATAACACAGTACAAAACCTGGTGGGATATGCCATCTGTAATTGTTTTGAGAGCTAGAGGTCACAGCAGTGTAGCTGGGTCACCCCCTATAGGCCTATAAACAGATCAGAACTAACAGTCTGATAGGCTTGGGATTCGAGAATGCAATTAAAACTGCCATGGTGTAATAATTAAATTGTTCGTAGAGGTCAGAGCAGGGGAGACAAAAATAAACAGATCTGTCTGGGAGTGAAAAAAATATCACAACAGATGGTACCGGTATTACATTAAACCATCGACAGTGCAGATTCTATGAGTTCACATGTTGACGTCTTTATTAATTTATTACCGTTCCAGGGGACATTTAACAGCTGCCGTTAACTTGAGACACACGCTTTTGCTATATACACACATGTTTATTAACTGCTACATTATGGGAAACTAAATTAAACAGATATGTAATCAGTATTAAGAGGCTGTATTTAAGATGCTAAGTACAATCCGCAAATTCTACATTCATCAGATTGCCGATACGCAAAATGTGTTGTCTCATAAATCTAGATAACAATGTGATGTAGAGATACTATTTATTCCTCTTTGTATCGGTCATGCTTAGGAGAATGACATAGAATCATTATTATCTTGTGCCGAGAAGGGGTTGGTCTTGAGTTGAATTACCGTAAACTACATAAATGCTACCTTTCTACTATAGGTCTATATATAAGAATTTGTTGTATTGTTGGGAAAATAATGCGATTCAAAAAGTTGTTTTGGCCCTGGACAAGGGCACTGAAAATCATTAAAGAGATGTAAATATATTTTCAGACGTAAAGCCTGAAATCTACTGAACTTCTTATTATTCAATCTGTTTCCTTTAGTTAAGAAATTGTAAAATTAAATCGGCGATCGTTATTTATTTTTGGTATGAAGGCGCATTAGGAGACTGTTACCAACAAGTTCTGAGCTGACCTACTTTTGATGAAAATTTCTGGTGATTTTTGATGAAAATCACTGGCGATTCTGACTTGGGCAGTGCCCATCTTAATATAGGCAGGATTTCAACTGGGGTGGGGATTTCCAAGAGTTCAGTTCGCGTCGGAGTCCTAATGTCTACCCTACTTCGTAGGTCCTGTGACGTTAGTCACACTGTTTATGTTAATATCTACAATACTAATTGTCACGAATGGGTAGACAGACGGAATTAATTGTATTTAGTATAGGGTTCAAGGTACGCATAATAACCTTTATGTAACCATTATATTGTCGGACGATGATTCTTTTTCTAGCTGATGATTGTACGAATAGAGTCAAACTAGGCCCATAAATAGATCGATTTGTTTTGTAAACGGGCTTGGCTTCGAGGAATTGCTACTTTCATCTCCATGTAATCACAATACTTTGAATTATAAGAGCAAAATGAGAATATGAGTCTCAGATGAACCCACATGGTCACCATTTTGAATTTAATAATTGTATTATCAGCTGAAGATTATGCCAACAGAATAAAAATAGGCATAAGGTAATAAGCTATGGCGTTATTCTGCTCAATTTAAACAAGTTCGTACCTAGAATAAAAATATTCTAACAGTAATAAGAAAAAAGAAGAATTTTCCGGATGACGCCTTATGGTCGCCATTTTGAATTTAACTATCATTTTTAATCTGACGACTAAGCAAATAGATTCCAAATGGGCAAAAGGTATGGTGTTCTATTTGTGCCAATTTGATCTCGCGCGTCGACTTGCAAAAGTCGACGCACGACGCGCGACGCGAAAAGTCGACGTCGTGTTTTGAAACGCGACGTCGCCCTTTCCGTCGCGCGTCGACTTTTACAATGTTAAAGAGATAGGCCAAAGCTCGACGTCGTGTTTCAAAAGTCGACGTCGCCTTTTGGCCTATCTCTTAGCATTGTAAAAGTCGACGCGCGACGGAGAGGGCGACGTCGCCTTTCAAAACGCGACGTCGACTTTTCGCGTCGCGCGTAGTGCGTCGCCTTTTTGAAGAATCAAAACTCGACGCGCGACGGAAAAAGTCGACGTCACGTTTTAAAAGGCGACGTCGCCCTCTCCGTCGCGCGTCGTGCGTCGGGTTTTATAATGTTAAAGAGATAGGCCAAAACTCGACGTCGTGTTTCAAAAGTTGCCCTATCTCATAACATTGTAAAAGTCGACGCGCGACGGAGAGGGCGACGTCGCCTTTCAAAACGCGACGTCGACTTTTTCCGTTTTAAAAAGTCGACGCGCGACGGACATTCGCGTGGCGCGTCGCCTTTTGGTTTACAAAAGTGCGCATGTCTGGGGAGCATGTATTCCATATTGTTCACGAGACACAATAAATTATCAATCAAATTATCAATTGAAGTTTGCCACTATACGTTGTACAAACGTATTATGTAAAATTCACAATCTTTGGTAACTTTCTTCTTTTATGTAAAGGTGTATGTGTGTTTTTACTGTGATGTGTTGTATTATGGTATATTTCACCGTACTGTATGGTATGATATTGTTTAGAATTGTATTGTTTTGTAATGTATTGAGTTGTAATATGTTGAATTGTAATATATTGTATTGTAATGTATGGTATTATTTTGCATTTTATTGTATTGTATCGTATCATATAGTCTTGTTCTGTCTCGTATTGTTTCGTTGTATTGTGATTTGGGGTGTTAATTTCGAACGAAAAAAAAAAATGTTCACATCTGCGATTTCCGATCCTTGTAGCTTCTGACCGGTGTTGGTAATTTGCTGAGAATTTACTGCAACAAAGCAAGAATGGCAAGATATTTAACATACATGGAGACTATGTACCACATAATTTATTTGTTTCGCTGTCAGATATGTTATATTGCTGATTAATTTTCGAACACTGGTACCTGTGTTCCACAAAATGCACACCCCTCCATCGCGAGAACAATACGCGTCTATCAGCTTGTCAATGTGTTAATATTTCACCAGACTAATACGTAAAATAAATTTAAGTTTCCAATAATGAACCAAAAGCTTATGTATGTAACAGTTTTGCAGGAGTAACAGTAACGACCGGAAAACAGAGAAAAACTAATTAATTGTGTAGGTCAAAGGAAATGTGGGATCTTACTGTTTTCCGGCCGAAAACGAAAGTAAAATGACCCACACCTCAACTTTACTTTGACAGCATATAGTCACTAGTCTAAAATGGCAGAAAACAAAGCCTTACTATTGAAAAGGGTTGTATGATTCGAGATAAAATGCAACGTGGCGCGTTTTATCAGGAGACATTCATCAGGATGTCTCCAGAATGTAAGATCTCACAGTTCCATTGAGCTACACAAGCGATTAATTATTTTCCCTCTGTTTTCCAGTCGTTACTTTTAATCCCGCAAAATAGTTACTTACATAACGCTTTTGTTCATTATTGGAAACTTGAATTTAATTTACGTATTAGTCCGGCGAAATAGTAACACATTGACAAGCTAATAGATGCGAATTGTCCTCTCGATTGAGGGGTGTGCATTTTGTGGAATACAGGTACCAGTGTTCGAAAATTAATCAGCAAAAAAAACATTTCAGACAGCGAAACAAATATATTATGTTGTACATAGTCTCCATGCATGCAAAATATCTTGTCATTCTTGCTATCTTGCAGTAAATTCTCACCAAATTACCAACACCGGTCAGGAGCTACAAGAATCGAAAATCACAGCTGTGAACATTATAGTAATACATGCTCCCCAGACATGCGCACTTTTGTAAACCAAAAGGCGACGCGCGACGCGAATGTCCGTCGCGCGTCGACTTTTTAAAAGTCGACGCGCGACGGAAAAAGTCGACGTCGCGTTTTGAAAGGCGACGTCGCCCTCTCCGTCGCGCGTCGACTTTTACAATGTTAGGAGATAGGGCAAAAGTCGACGTCGACTTTTGAAACACGACGTCGAGTTTTGGCCTATCTCTTTAACATTATAAAACCCGACGCACGACGCGCGACGGAGAGGGCGACGTCGCCTTTTAAAACGCGACGTCGACTTTTTCCGTCGCGCGTCGCGCGTCGAGTTTTGATTCTTCAAAAGGCGACGCACGACGCGCGACGCGAAAAGTCGACGTCGCGTTTCGAAAGGCGACGTCGCCCTCTCCGTCGTCGACTTTTACAATGCTAAGAGATAGGCCAAAAGGCGACGTCGACTTTTGAAACACGACGTCGAGTTTTGGCCTATCTCTTTAACATTGTAAAAGTCGACGCGCGACGGAATGGGCGACGTCGCGTTTCAAAACACGACGTCGACTTTTCGCGTCGTGCGTCGACTTTTGCAAGTCGACGCGCGAGATCAAATTGGCACAAATAGAACACCATAAAAAGGTATCTGGCTATGATGTGGGACCCTTCGGTTTTGATAAATTTGCACAATCAACTAAGAATAATAACTTGATAACCCCATGCACAGCAGCCATATTGAATTTGAAGATCGTATTTTGATCTTGGGGATATGCAAATAGATTCAGAATGGGCGTAAGTTGTTAGGCTATGATTAGAGATCCCTCTGTTTTGATAAATTTGCACAATTAGCGAAGAATAGTGCCTTGAAGTAAACGAGCAACATGAAAAAATATGATTTTCAGATGACCCCATATGACCACCATTTTGAATTTTATCATCAAATCTTGATCGTAGACATATGTAAATAGAATCAAAAAGAGCATAGGTTGTTGGGCTATGCTTGAAGATCCCACAGTTTTGATAAATTTGCATAATGAGCTAAGAATAATGCCTTGAACTATACGAGCTACGCATTTGCCTTTCAAATCTTGAAATTTGGCATATGTAAATAGATGCAAAATGGGAATAAAATGTTATCCCTCGGTTGTGATAAATTTGCGCAGCCTTGAACTACACGAGCAACATGAAAAATGTGATTTTCAGATTACCCACCTGTCCGCCATTTTGAATTAAAACATCATATTGTAAGCTGAGAATTAAGCAAACAGATTCAAAACATGGCAGTGTGACTAACGTCACAGGACCTACGAAGTACAGTAGGCATTAGGACTCGAACGCGAACTGAACTCTTGGAAATCCCCACCCCCAGTTGAAATCCTGCCTATATTAAGATGGGCACCGCCCAAGTCAGAATCGCCAGTGATTTTCATCAAAAATCACCAGAAATTTTCATCAAAAGTAGGTCAGCTCAGAACTTGTTGGTAACAGTCTCCTAATGCGCCTTCATTCCAAAATAAATAACGATCGCCGATTTAATTTTACAATTTTTTAATTAAAGGAAACAGATTGAATAATATAGGTTCAGTAGATTTCAAGCTTTACGTGTGAAAATACATTTACATCTCTTTAATGGTTTTCAGTGCCCTGAATCAGGATCAAAACAACTTTTTGAATCACATTATTTTCCCAACAATACAACAAATTTTTATATATAGTACTATAGTAGAAAGGTAGCATTTATGTAGTTTACGATAATTCAACTCAAGACCAACACCGTCTATGCACAAGATTCTATGTCATTCTCCTGAGCATAACCGGTACAAAGAGGAATAAATAGCGTCTCTACATCACGTTGTTATCTAGATATATGAGACAACACATTTTGGGCATCGGCAATCTGATGAATGTACTATTCCGGTGATTTTCTTCATTGATAAACGTTAAACCACCTCAGCTTCGTTATGGAAACAGCGCTGATTGTTTGAGGGTATATGCAGTACTTAACATTAACCTCAGGGCCATGTGCCATACAGTGGGACAGGGTATTTTTAGCTGTGGGTAATTTGACCTGAATTTGAAGGCTCCAGCCTGGTGTAGCCAATGTGAAATAGGATACACGTTAAAGGCTACAGTTTACATACACAATGTATATCTATAACAATATACTGAAGTGTTAATTATCAATCTAATTTTAATCAGAATTATTTCAGATCAGAACTTGCTGGTAACAATGCCCTAATGCACGTTCATGCCAAAAATCAAGGCTCTAATGTCAATGGTTCTCCTTATTTTGCCGACGAAAGGATTCGGATGGACTGACTGACTGACTCACTCACTCATTGCCGGACAATTTGCGATCTGTAGCCTACTTCGTAGGAATAGGCGAAAGATAATAGGCTTGATGGGAGATTCTTTTGTGTTTACTAATTTGCGCATTGGGATAAGAGTACTGACTATTATATGAATAACCGGAAAAAGGGTGATTTATGGATGAACCCACATTTAACCTCAAAAGTGACCCCGAAATGACCTTTAACCCTATAGCACACAAAGAACTAATTTAGCATGGGTACCTATTTGTAACAAAAATTTGTTTACTTCAAGGCACTATTCTTCGCTCATTGTGCAAATTTATCAAAACAGAGGGATCTCTTAGCATAGCCTGACAACTTATGCCCAATTTGAATCTTTTTGCATATCCCCAAGATCAAAATACAATGTTCAAATTCAATATGGCAGCTGTGTGGGGTTATCTGAATCTCCGACTTTTTCACGTTGTTCATGTTTATCAAGGCATTATTCTTAGTTGATTGTGCAAATTTATCAAAACCGAAGGGTCTCACATCATAGCCAGATACCTTTTGCCCATTTGAGTAGAATATAAAAGGGGAGTTCTGGGACAGGGAAGCCGGGGAAGCCGATGACGTCGTGACGTCATAAATAGGTCGAAGTCGTGCGGTGTTCATCTATCGATAGTGTCATGACCATAGCTCAAAGAGGTTGTAGGTCAACGTCTGTTCACCGGACCGCGACAATAGCCTGAGATGTTTGCGATGTTAGTAGTAGGTAGCATTGATTTAAACCCGAATTTTGCCGGGGGAGATAACTCTTTTGTGGAGGGTACGTGGAGGAGAGGAGACAGGGGGCGCCACCAGCTCAAGAGACCAAAAACTACCTCCAGCACAGAAGAGTTCCAATCTAGGGGGAGGTAACTCTGGGTGAGTGTAGTTCCGGCAAAGGGCCCCTGGGCATGTATTCCTCCGCGGTAATGCGGTCTGGCGGTGATGCGGTCGCGGGAAAAGGCTTCCGCGGAGAAAAAGTAGTCCTTCAAATACGCTGGTTCGAGTGAGGTATCAAAGTGAAGCATTCGTGAAGGGGCATCCAGTCATGGGTGGGTGCATGTAAAATTAGGATTTTTTTCCCGAAAAGCGGAACACGGACTTTACCCTTAAAATAGGGGAAAACACCTATCAACCCTAGCCAAAAGGGCTAATATCGGTCCCCGGGCTTATTGGGACCTGCCTATCAAGTCAATGGGGTGGGTGCATGTAAAATTAGGATTTCTTTCCGAAACTATAAAAAGCGGAATACGGACTTTACCCCTAAACTAGGGGAAAACCCCTATCACCTCTAGCCAAAAGGGCTAATATCGGTCCCCGGGCTTACTGGGGCCTGCCTATCAAGTCAATGGGGTGGGTGCATGTAAAATTAGTGTTTTTTCCCGAAACTATAAAAAGCGGAACACGGACTTTACCCCTACAATAGGGGTCTGTATTACACAATATAAGGGAAAATGCCTGTATGGGGTATGGGGATGGTCATTTTTTTTTCGTGGGTGTTACTATGGCTTGTGGGGTCGCGTATTTCTCGTCTCGCCAAGAAAATGACAATGGGAAGGGTCCCGGAACGAAGCGGTGACATTTTTGGGAAAAGTCACCGAGGTCTGTATATAGGCCTATAGGCTGGCTATGGGGGGTATAGGTTCAACCTGGGAAATGTACACACGTTCATTGTAATATGGGTTGTTTGGATTTGTTTTTCACGTCTCGTCATTTAGAACACGATGGGAAGGGTCCCGGAGCGAAACGGTGAAATTTTTGGAAAAAGTCACCGAGGCCTGGGTAGGCCCATAGGCATATACTGGATGGCTATGGGTGTATAGGTCCATACGGGGTGGACGTTTTGGAATCTAGGTGGGCCACTAATGGTCCGATGGGGTCGAGTGAGGTATCAATGTGAAGCCTATGTGAGGGGGCAACCGATGGGATGGATGTGGGGTAGGAATACCGTCATTCTGCGCATGCGCAATAGACAAAGTGTATGGAAATAGACGTTTTGGGATCTAGGGGAGCCACTAGTGGGCCGATTGGATCGAGTGAGGTATCAATGTGAAGCCTATGTGGGAGGACATCTGATGGGGTGAGTGCGGGGTTGAAATATCGTCACTTTGCGCATGCGCAGTGGACAAAGGGTATGGAAATAGACGTTTTGGGGTCTAGGTGGGCCACTAGTGGGCCGATGGGATCGAGTGAGGTATCCATGTGAAGCCTATGTGAGGGGGCTAGACTAGGGTGTCGTTTCCATTCTGCTGCGCAGGTCACGTGGGTTGTGACGTCACTTCCGGGTTTCACCTTCGAACCCAGAAGAGTTCCAATGTTTCCTTAGACGTCCGGATGTTCTCCGGCCGCAGCGCGCGCGCGCGCAGGTTATCCGGAAGTGCGCGGATGAATGTCGGGTCAAAAGGTCAAAGGTCTCCCTTTCGGCAAGGTTCAGCAACAATGTTGCGGCATCGATATGGGCCCTTTGCCGGAACTACAGTCACCCAGAGTTACCTCCCCTAGATTGGAACTCTTCTGTGCTGGAGGTAGTTTTTGGTCTCTTGAGCTGGTGGCGCCCCCTGTCTCCTCTCCTCCACGTACCCTCCACAAAAGAGTTATCTCCCCCGGCAAAATGCGGGTTTAAATCAATGCTACCTACTACTGATGTTTTATGTCCGCTCAGCGAACCGTGTCTATAGCTTTTTTGCGGTGTTCGAGATTATGGTCTATTTATGGAGCCATACTTATAGCCCGAAGGTGCGGTGTTCATCGTCTATATATATATATATATATAGAGCTATAACCCGGAGGTGCGGTGTTCACCGAACCGTGGTTATAGCGTGAGAAGCGTGTGCGGTGTTCTATATCCGTTCAGCGGTCCGGGTCTATAGTTAGCGATGGAGCGTGACTAATGAAGGCAGGCGGCTAATTCGGGACCGAAGTCGCATTGATTCCTATGTTGATAGTGTTGAATGAGGCATGAAATGAGTAAATTCCTCAGTTATACCCCTAGGGCGTCCAAATTTCGTTTCGGGGTAAAAAACAATTTCGGTTTTTTTTTTTTTTTTTTTTTTTGGACTTTGCCGATTTTCGTCGAATTTTCTATAAATTATCCATGGCGATATCTCGGGAAGAGACTAGCTGCTTACGGCGTCGTATTCCTCTCGTATAGATGCACAATAAAGACCCTATACAATTTTATCACCCTACGGTAACTTTCCCCGCAATTAGACGATAATCGGTGCCACGTGACTTGACCATTTCTCGAGAAATAAGCGACATATGCGCACGCTGTTTACGGCGTTGTATTCCTAGTGTCGAGGTCTACCGTAAAGCTCCTGTTCTAATTTATCGTATCCCTATAACTTTCGCCGCTATTCGGCGTCGAAAATTATTTCTTTGTAGCTTACCACGAATAGGTCCGTACAGCGTCATACCTTATACCCGTGGACACGTGTGATTGATCACTTTTCGCGATGTTCACGAGTGCCTATCGAACCATACGAAAATATCTTATTTTAGAAACAATACTATAGTAGTAGGAGAAGGAGGAGGGGGGTGTGTATGTGTGTGTATGTGTGTGAGTGTGTGTGTGTGTGTGTGGTGGAGTGTGTGTGTGTGGTGGAGGAGGAGGAGGGTGTGGGTGTGTGGTGGAGGAGGAGGAGGGTGTGTGTGTGTGTGTGTGTGCGGTCATATAAGGTCGTTTGTACACCATTAGCCTCAGTCTGTATCCATCATCTGACCGGGTACCGTGTCGACTACATGTACGTTTTGTGAGAAGACACTCTCTCGTCCCGATAGTATGCTCAGACATATTCGTCTAATGCATAGTCAAGAGACACCACCGAATCCCGCTATACGTCCACCAAATGGAGTAGAGCATCCCTATACGATGACGGAGAGTGGCCCTACGGTATGTGGAAAGACGTCCTGGGCGCTAGCGCATGAGGAACTCGTGAAAGAAGAAGGGCGACAACAACTGCCACCTCGTCCAACCCCAATTCATATTCCATCAACTCAAATGCAACGCATACCATCTCACGATCCAGAATGATTCGCTAAGAGGAATGAACAAGTGGGAGAGGGATTATATACGAGGACAGCTGCACAGTGGTTCAAACTGAATGGAAATGATGACGAGTCCCAGCAGAGGCAGATGATCCATAGGAGCGGGAATGAAATGGGACGACAAAAGAGAAAATGCCCTTCAGATGACGAACTCATCCATCCTGGTGAAATAGATCAACCTACCCACTTGCGGAAACAGGTCAAATATAACGTGTGGAAAAACATGTTTGGTAAACCTATCGCAAGAGATTGTAAGATTGACATTGACGAGAGAAAACAGCGATATACAAGCCAAGGTTACGACGAGGATGAGTCTGGTGCAAATGCTATGGATGATTATATTCCAACTATGATGAAGCCTTTACGTCAAAAATACTACAATCTGCTCGTGAACATACAAAAGCTACAAACCGATTATATTCATAACGAGATATTGAAAACAACGAGGCGTCTGCAAACGATATACGACATAGACTACGAGGAAGCACTGAGACAGACGATTAAGATGCGGAAATGCTTATTCGATAAGTTGATTGATGACGGTGAGAGCGAGGACTCCGAATAAAGACCCCAGTAGGAATATTTGTAGATAAACATTGAATGGAAGGCTAGATGTCGAAATGATACCCACACCAAAGGAGATGTATTTCATATAAACAGTTTTCTCTCTTTATTTGCAGAGCAGTGCTATGAGTTGATGAATAAAGCTATTATTTGGCAATCTTCGTATTGCTTTGCCTCTATTTCATACTAGTCGTATAATTCCTCCTCCCCTGTGTGTGTGGTGGTTGAGGAGGAGGAATTATACGACTAGTATGAAATAGAGGCAAAGCAATACGAAGATTGCCAAATAATAGCTTTATTCATCAACTCATAGCACTGCTTTACTAGTCTAGTATGCAGACGCCTCGTTGTTTTCAATATCTCGTTATGAATATAATCAGTTTGTAGCTTTTGTATGTTCACGAGCAGATTGTAGTATTTTTGACGTAAAGTCTTCATCATAGTTGGAATATAATCATCCATAGCATTTGCTCCAGACTCATCGTCGTCGTAACCTTGGCTTGTATATCGCTGTTTTCTCTCGTCAATGTCAATCTTACAATCTCTTGCGATAGGTTTACCAAACATGTTTTTCCACACGTTATATTTGACCTGTTTCCGCAAGTGGGTAGGTTGATCTATTTCACCAGGATGGATGAGTTCGTCATCTGAAGGGCATTTTCTCTTTCGTCGTTCCATTTCATTCCCGCTCATGGATCATCTGCCTCTGCTGGGACTTGTCATCATTTCCATTCAGTTTGAACCACTGTGCAGCTGTCCTCGTATATAATCCTCTCCCACTTGTTCATTCCTCTTAGCGAACCATTCTGGATCGTGAGATGGTATGCGTTGCATTCGAGTTGATGGAATATGAATTGGGATAGGACGAGATGGCAGTTGTTGTCGCCCTTCTTCTTTCACGAGTTCCTCATGCGCTAGCGCCCAGGACGTCTTTCCACATACCGTAGGGCCACTCTCCGTCATCGTATAGGGATGCTCTACTCCATTTGGTGGACGTATAGGGGGATTCGGTGGTGTCTCTTGACTATGCATTAGACGAATATGTCTGAGCACACTATCGGGACGAGAGAGTGTCTTCTCACAAAACGTACATGTAGTCGACATGGTACCCGGTCAGATGATGGATACAGACTGAGACTAATGGTGTACAAACGACCTTATATGACCGCACACACACACACACACACACCCTCCTCCTCCTCCACCTCCACCATATACACACATCCTCCTCCTCCTCCACCACACACACACACTCCACCACACACACACACACACACATACACACACATACACACCCCCCTCCTCCTCCTATTACTATAGTATTGTTTCTAAAATAAGATATTTTCGTATGGTTCGATAGGCACTCGTGAACATCGCGAAAAGTGATCAATCACACGTGTCCACGGGTATAAGGTATGACGCTGTAGGTACCTATTCGTGGTAAGCTACAAAGTAATAATTTTCGACGCCGAATAGAGGCGAAACTTACGGAGATACGATAAATTCCTATAGGAGCTTTACGGTAGACCCCTACACGAGGAATACAACGCCGCAAACCGATTTCGAGAGAAATCGCCGAATCACGTGACACCGATTATCGTCTAATTGCGGCGAAAGTTACCGCCGGGCGATAAAATTGTATAGGGTCTTTATCGCGCATCTATACGAGAGGAATACGACGCCGTAAGCCGCGAGTCTCTATCCGTCTTAGTTCCCGAGAAATCGCCATGGGTAATTTATGGAAAATTCGAAGAAAATCGGCAAAAAAAACACCCCAAAAAACCGAAAAATTGTTTTGGTCGAAAACGAAATTTCTAGGCTTTAGGCGTATAATTACAGATTCTACCTATTTATCGAGTATAGTATCGTTAAATGTTTTCCCCGCTTTGATGACCTCATCAGTGACGATAATTCAAAATCGAAAAACATGTAGCTTTCAACTTCCTGGATTTGGACTACCGTAACGTCGGTGCATTATTGTGTTAGATAAACCATACGGATATACGCTTCAAAACAGCGACCATTCCATTGTATGCCCTCTGGTTTCTGTTTTGTCAGATGATGTGAGTTCACATTAGCATTCGATCCTTCCATCGTATGTAATCTGTGTCATTTTTATTCCAGGGGACCGAAGTTCACATGAGAAGTGTAGTTTGTCTTTTCTGTAATGCAGTTAGTTCTATCAGGCCATGCGTTTTTATTTCTCGGATTCGAAGATATATTCACATGATGTGGACAGGTATATTAACCGTACCACCAGGATGAAGTGCTATATGCAGATTGTAATATTGTAAGAAGAGGGGAGGGTGTATATTATGTATTCACAATATTATCTATTATCATATATAGTAATAGTAATGAATGCATCGACGCCTATCTCTGATAAGAACGTGCACGTACATACACTTGAAGATTCTTGAACATCGCCGCAGTTGCCCTCGGGCTACAACCACTCGTGCGTGACGAAGTGTATCCTTGTAACACTCATTATACCTTACATACCTTTGTAATATATATCTAGTCGTAATTCGGTTGACTGCTTAGGTCGCATTGAGAATGGTGTCATACACGTCCTGATCATGATTACAGCGTGTTTGGACTTACATATATATATCGTCCGCTTGATAATAATGGTGTGAATGTCTGGAGGACTAGTATGGTATGTCACCTAGATATGTTATAAATCATTCATCGTCTTGTATGACTGAGTATCAAAAGCATCATACGGTTATAAATCGCGCTCCTAGTTGGCTGACTTCGCTATGACGTCAGGGGGTATGTCAAAATTGGTATCCCCACTGAACTCTTTTTCACGGTTCCGGTGAGTGAGAGATCTTAGTCAACAAAGCGGTTCACCTTAAATTGAATTAACTTTACGGTTAAGCCGCGGAAGATGTCCGTTTGGATACCCTACCTATGTAAATAAGGAAATGCCCTCTACCCATGTAAGGAAAAACTCCACATAGTATAAGTTTAGCAATAGGTTCTTAACCTATGAGGAAAACCAAATGTGCTGAAAAGCTTACCCATAATAATCGTTTGAAGGTAGTCCTCAGTTCATCCTCTTAATGTACATATATATTTTCGACGTTGTCACAAGCTATTTTATATTAAGAGAAAGGTGTTATCAAGCTCCTTAAATATACCATTAGTTGAGTCTAAAAATAGAGCTGGTGTCACCTTCAAAGGGCAAATAGATGATTCGAGAACACCGCGAGGAATTTATCACCAGTGTGGAAGATGAGTGACAGTAATAATTAAAATCATTCGTGCGAGACGTAGTGTCGTTTTATAATAGAGTCAAACAATGCCATATATGTCCTCCGGCTATAGACACGGTCCGCTGAACAGATATGGAACGCCGCCTGTTTTCATTAGTCACGCTCCACCGATCTACTTCATCGGCTTCCCGGCTTCCCTGTTTCAGAACTGACCTACTTTATTTATTTTTTTTTTACTATAGATTACGAGTATATTCGTAGTTTGATTGATTACCAGATGTGTAAGATGAGACGTCGAGTGGTGCGGAACGTAATGACCGTGTTCTATACGCAAACTTCCCGAATTAGCCGCGGGCTTTCATTAGTATCGCTAACTATAGACACGGACCGCTGAACGGATATAGAACACCGCGAACGCTTCTCACGCTATAGTCACGGTTCGGTGAACACCGCACCTCCGGGTTATAGGTCTATATATATAGACGATGAACACCGCACCTTCGGGCTATAAGTATGGCTCCATAAATAGACCATAACCTCGCAAAAAAGCTATAGACACGGCCCGCTGAGCGGACATAAAACACCGTAAACACCTCGGGCTATTGTCGCGGTCCGGTGAACAGACGTTGACCTACAACCCCCTTGGGCTATGTTCGTGACACTATCGATAGACGAACACCGCACGACTTCGACCTATTTATGACGTCACGACGTCATCGGCTTCCCGGCTTCCCTGGCCGTCAACCCCCCAATTACATTCTACTAGTATTGTATTATTTTGCTTTGGTTGTCATTACATGTCTTCTTTTCCAACCTCCTCGGTACAGAAAAGGTGACAGTTTGAATCGAACTCCCTCGTTGCCCAAGATCTGTGCACGAGTGCGTTCACGGTAGCCTGACTATTTGTCTTGTGTGGACCTTGCGCACTGTCTTGTGGATCTGAAACATCCCTCGGTAGTAGAAGTGAACATGTTTCATTACATTCTTCGACAAACAGATATACAGCAATATGTAAGCTATCAATAAACACAACGACACAACTATATAATTTAATATCAGTAAGCCATCACTGAAAACAGTCTCGAGAAACAATGCATTTTGCAGAAGAAAACATATTTACCGAAGAAAACAATATAAGTTCACAGAAGTATCTCTACATCACACGCGTAACGAACGGAAAAACAATCACGATGATTTAGCTTTTTCTCGAAATACCCTCATATAAAGAGTGTCCAAAGTTAGGTGCAGAGATCGTAGAAAAATACAGATTGCAAGCGGTATCCTTTCATAGGTGAATAATGGTCCGACCTGTACCTTCAGAAAGCAGCTCAATATTACCTATGCGAATTTGAAACGGATCTCGAAACGTGAACTCTTGATGCGACTGTAGCATCTTTTGTATGACGACCAAAAGAACATCGACCGATACATGATGTCTCGGGCAAGGGGACAGCGAAATAAGATTATCGATGCCGCTGTGAGGCAGATAAATTCGGTAAAGAGTTCTCGACTGTCACGTCTTCCGTAGCTGTGTCACTTCCGGCTTGAATCGCCCTAGTAATGACGTATAAATGTCCCAAATTGATCAAGTCCTGTTTCAGTTTGACCGAATGTATGATCTCCCAGGCGTGGTAAGTCTGTACATATCGACGATTACGCTCATTAATGATGAATCCCGCTTCCATTTTCATCGCCCTGTGCCTCTCCCTCTTGATTCATATCTTCTTACAATTATGTATCTGTCAAATCCAGTTTTTTTATTCTGAAAAAATAATGTATTAAATATAACAGAACCGTTTATTGTGTAATAGATTTAAATGTACTTGGATAGAAACCATTTCTTTGGAAGGTTCAAATCAGCTCCAGTAAATTGTCTTTCCACTCCTGCGTTTTCAATTCGTTTTCACGCCATGCTCCACACCGGAACTGAGAAAGCCAGTGTAAATCGATATTGTGAGTGCTATCCATCTCGGCGATCCGCTAGTCAACAACGGCATCTTCGTTCACCTGTGATAAACTCTGGTTGGAATAGAACAGCTTAAGTTCGCTGTCCGACAGGTCGGGTAACTATGGTGTTCCATTTCGGCCATTTTTGCGTCGCGCGTCGCAGGCGACGGGAAGGGCGACCGCGACGTCGCCCTTCCCGTCGTTCTTCCCGTCGCGTTCTTATAATGTTAAGAGATAGAACGCGACGCGACGTCGCCTTTTTTAAACGCGACGTCGCGCGTCGCTTTAATCAACACGACACGATGGGCGACGTCGCCCATCCCGTCGCCCTTCCCGTCGCGTTCTTATAATGTTAAGAGATGGAACGCGACGCGACGTCGCTCTGTTTGAACGCGACGTCGCCCTTCCCGTCGCCTTCCGGTATTTAAGGACAAAATCGAGCTGCGCATGCTTAAGGAGCAGCTATTGCGGTGTGGGTCGTATGATGAGGCCGCCATTTCATGAATGAGCTCTGCCACTATCGACGAAGAAAATGTCGGCGTAAATGAATAATGCTTATCCTGCATTATCGTATAGCTTTTAAACGGTGTTAAATATTAGTCCATGCTTGGAATGATACCTGTTATGAAATTATCTCTCTGAAAGTCTGTAACTCGCTGTGTTGTACGGTACACATTATATTTTCGCTTCCAAAAGATATGCGCAACCCCCACATCCGTACACGCGTGAATGTGTGTGTGGCTTTTATGTGTGCTTTTATGTGTTTGTGTGTTTTCATTTTTCAGATATCCTTACAGTATTCCTTATGTTACTACATTGACCAGGGCGTTGAAAATATCCTTTTATTTACTGCTGTCCAACACTGTATACCGGTACTCAAACTGTCACGTCCCGACAGATTGTATTAGATCTTTTAGCTTTCAATTTAGCAGAGAGAGATAGTCCTATAGCTCTCAAAAAGAAATTATGATAGAAATGATGGTCATTTTACTGTGAGAATTATGTTCTCTCTATTCTTTCTAAAAATTGATTGAAGAATATTAGTTTTTCTGCACTCTTCGAATTATCCGGCACTTCCACGATCGTACTAGACGTTTGACGACAATTGAACTTCAAATTTAAGACGAGTTCTTGGAGTTCGGGTAAGTTGCTCTTAACTCATGGCCGTAGACAAGGGGGGCATGGCCCCCCCCCCCAAATATTTGCAAGACAAACAATAAATAGACGTGTTTGTGAAATACATATTCCCCACTGCGTGTTTGTCAGAGGGGAAAGTGGTCAAGCAGAGCAAACGAGGCATGTTTAAGCATACAGTTAATAGGGGAGTTTCGAATCGCCATTTACATCTAGACTGCTGGAGCTCGTGTTGTTAAGAGTTGAGAGTGATTCTTGGCCTTATTTTCTACGAAAATCTGTCGTCGATAATTGCATGTATAAAATTCTCTAATCGAACTTGTAAATCAATGAGAAAATCATGTCCGTCTCAGTGCACCAGCGCGGGCAGTTGCGAATCACTTTGGTAAGAAGCGGATCACGCCATCTAGCGGTCGTTACAGCCGCTGGGAATATATTTGTAAAGCCTGAGTGGTCATTTATCACCAATATCCCAATAGGCGAAAAATGTGGTATCACATGCCTGGACTTTGTTGGATTGCCATTACTGAGGCAGAAATTGTTCATAGACAACGACGGCCTGATCTGTCTGACCATGCCATATACGGAAATTATCCTCACTAATTAAATTAATTCTCTCAGGATTTCGATAGTTCGTTATTTGTTCACGGACGACACCATTCATTTAAGATTGAACCTGACGGACCTGGTTCAATAGAAACCTGTCGAAAATGTTTCCCCATCTGACCTGATATACTGCATGGAATTCAGATTCAAATTTAAGAAAGTTACACACACGTTCCATCGTGTTTCTGACAGCTGAACGAATTCTACTCGCATATTCAAGATTACAATATATAAACTCTCTAAATGGACATCGCACATCTATTTAGCATCTATATTTGGACAAAAGAAAATAGAGGAAAGGACACACAGATATATTTTCCCAATTTTAATAATGAAATCTTTAATTTTGAAATGTTTGGTATGTGTGTGGTGGGGTGGGGGAAGGGAGGGGGAGGAGGTGAAGACTATCCCGTTCTGTGACTTAAAATTATTCTAAAGCAATAACTTTGCCCAAGAGACATTTGTCCGTGTGCAGTCTTCAATGTCACAATTCGTAATCCGGAATTGACATCTCTAATGCCGCATTATGTTACAATGCTGGCGAGTTAAAGGTTATCGCAAATCATTAGATATTGTGTCTGACCATTAATATGATTCAGTCACTGAAACGAATACAGAAATTACCACTTAAAGCCATTTTATTTCTCGTAGATTCAACACTTAAGAAATCACACGCGTTTTTGTCCAGCCTGAATTTGCCACTGCGTGGCACCGGAAGCATTACCATGGAGAATTGACCGAGAAACAAACAACGCAGGTCGGTTGTTCGACATTTATTTGGGTCCACAGAAACAGACGTTCCAATAAAAATAGAAAAGATTTGCACAGATGCTTTATTGCAAGAAATATAAGGCGTTCATTAGGAAAGTGATCCGCAAGTCACCGTGATTCGGAACCCACAAAACTACTGTATAAATTTCCTCCAAAATGTACAAAACACGTATTCCCTCCAAAACCACAACATGGGTGAGTCGCTGAGCTAATTAGTTTGCACAACGTTTTTTGTGTTGACCAAGTTTGAGGTTTAATAACCCTGGAAAGAATATACCCACACATAAAAGCAAGAAAAGACAAAAAAAACTGGTTACAACGTGTGCGTTTTAATGTTGAGTTTTATTCACTGGGAAAGGCCAAGAACGCATCTCTAGTCATCTGGGATCCTGGAGCTTCCGGGGCCTAGGCGGCCCCTGGACCCTCGCCTTATTGTGCTGTAATAGTATAGCTCCCCCCGCCCCAAATCTGAAAACTTATATACGTCGTTGTAACTGCAGGGGTTCTTTCCTCAATTTCAAGAAAAATTCAAATCTCGTTGATATGCACTCTTAAAATAATTTTGTTCCAGGTTTTATTCAGGCCATTTGACGACAATTGTGTTTCAAGGATGATTTTTTATTCTTCTTGAAAATGAGGAAAGAATCTCTGCAGTTAAGAGCAACTTACTCGAACTCCAAGAACTCGTTCTGAATTTAAATTCAATCGTCTAGAACAATCGTGGAAATGCCGGACGATATAAAGAGTGCAGAAGTACTAATATTCTTCAGTCAGTTCTTAGAAAGAGTAGAAAGAACAAAATAACTTCAATTCCATCATTATTTTTCTTTTTTTCTTTTTGAGAGTTATGGGACTATCTCTCTCCGCTAAATTGAAAGCCTATAGATCTACACTACAATCTGTCGGGACGTGACAGGTTAAGTTACGGTATACAGTGTTGGACAGCAGTAAATAAAAGGATATTTTCAACGGCCTGGTAAATGTGGTCACATAAGGAGGTAGGTATACTGTAAGAACAACTGAAAAACACAAAAACATAAAAGCACACAGAAAATCCACACACACATACACGCGTAAATCCAATGGGAATAAAGAATTTCAAGACGATGTACGGATGTGGGGGTTGCGTATATTTTTTGGAAGCGAAGATATAGTTTGTACAGTACAACACAGCGAGTTGCAGACTTTTCGAGAGATAACTTCATAACAGGCATCATTCCAAGCATGGACTAATAGTTAACAGCATTTAAAAGCTATACGATAATGGAGGATAATCATTATTCATTTACGCTGACATTTTCTTCATCGGTAGTGGCAGAGATCATTCATGAAATGACGGCCTCGCCATACGATCCACATCGCAATAGCTGCTCCCTAAGCATGCGCAGATCGATTTTGTCCTAAAATACCGGAAGGCGACGGGAAGGGCGACGTCGTGGGCGACGTCGCGTTTAAACAGAGCGACGTCGCGCCGCGTTCTATCTCTTAACATTATAAGAACGCGACGGGAAGGGCGACGGTAGTGGGCGACGTCGCCCATCGCGTCGTGTTGATTAAAGCGACGCGCGACGCGAGACGGGACAGGCGACGTCGCGTCGCGTTCTATCTCTTAACATTATAAGAACGCGACGGGAAGGGCGACGTCGTGGGCGACGTCGCCCTTCCCGTCGCCTGCGACGTGCGACGCAAAAATGGCCGAAATGGAACACCATAGGTAACGGGTTTGGTTCTCTCACCATAAATATCAGAGGTAACAAATATAAGCCGTATTTCATGCACAAGTTGTTCATCGCCGAAATATTTTGTACGATGCCGAATGCCATAGAGGGAGTGGTTTTCGTACACATCTCAAGGACAGCATTATTTTCTGTTTCTTCGTGTACTTTTATAGATGTATTCAAGGACTTTTGGTCAGGATTTCCAATAACAGATATCTTCTGTCCACGGGAGAGGGGTCTTGAGAGATAACGTTTAAATTTCGCTTTGTCGAACTTTTTTGTCTCGCAACAATCGGGGAGATTTACGATTTTTTTCACTAATCGCTGACCGGTGAATAAGCATGGAGATCCTGCATAGCCATTCCATTGGGGGGTTTTTTGTGTGGTTTTTTTTTGCTGAAAAAACCGAAATGTTTTGTTCTGAGAACGTATAGACATAGCTGTAAAATGAGAGATATGTCTTCTTTTAATTTCATGCTCGTATCGTTCTAGTTCTTTTTTCGTTTCTCTCTTACCTATGTTTAGCAAAATTGTCTTTAAAATATTCCCAATGATATGTTTGCAATTTTTCCAAATATATTAACGTGTGTTGGATGGTGACGTACCGCTAAATGACGAAGATACACATTAGCCAGTCGGATGAAAGACCTCTAACGTCCAACTGTTTTCACCTGATGAGTCAACCATATACACAGTTTGAAATGACGAATATTATCCTGTTTAAGCCATAACCAGATGCTTGTACATGTAGACATGGGCGTTTTTTACACGCAAATCGTTAACGTGAAATATTGCTTAGAAATGAATATACGCACACTAAAAGAAGAGTTTTTGATCACTTTCTCCAGTAACTTTTAGCGCTGGTGTAAAATTTACACAGCAAATTTACATACAAACAATACAATTCACAAACAAATTTATTTGTAGCTGTCTTCGGATGGTGAAATGCTTGACAAAGAACACGGGTGTACAATTCACAGACGAGAAGAATGCCACGACAACTAAAACATGAATTGCAGGCAAGCACCTAAAAGATGCGTGGACCCCTCAGCCTGTTTTTTTTTTAGTCAAGTAGGATCAGGGCTGCATTCCAAAAAACGTATGGGCACCCAAAACTCAAATGAAACAAAAAATGAAAGTGATAGATATAATAGACTTCGTTTTCACGTGAGTGGTGTGCTGGGATTACAGCATGCAAGAAAGTGTAGCTTTATCAGTGGCAATTTATGCATTGCACAAATGTGATAAGTTTAATGGCATAGAAACACACTGATTGACACTCTCCTAATCACTCGTTTTAAATAATTTGCAAGGTACAGTAACATGTTTGGTGACAAAAATTGAAGCATTATGTTGTATCAGTTAAATGTGTGGACACAAATGTGGTTCATGCAAAAGTTTTAGGATAAATCATATGATGTAAAATAGAATGATTTAACAGCAAAATTGAAGGAAAATGTTGTCCTTCATTTAAGGTGACGCGAAATTCAAACTACACTTCTGAAATAAATATGTTTTGTGCAAAAGCTTTAAGATAAATCATATGATGTGGAGTAGAATGATTTAATAGCAAAATTGAAGAAAAATGTTGTCCTTCATTTAAGGCGACGCGAAATTCACACTAACAGGGGTTCGATACTGCAGGGATTCCCCTGCCAGTTATTTCATATTATACTTCTGAAATAAAATATGGTTTGTGCAAAAGCTTTCTGATAAATCGATGCAGCAAAATTGAAGAAAAATGTTGTCCTTCATTTAAGGCGACATGAAATTCAAACCTAACAGGGGTTCGATACTGCGGGGACCCCCTCGCCGGTTATTTTCTCTTGTTCTTGGGAAATAAAATAATGTCACCAACCTGTTAGTTATTACTATACAAGGAAAAAAAATTAGGTGATTCAGCATGTGTGTGAAAAAGCAATGTACACTGCAGGCTGAGAAGCTGTGAATAGGAAAAAGTCCAAAACTTTAACATTTAGTGCCCCAGGGGTGGAGAAATCCCCCAAGGGTAGTGCATAGGTTGAACAAGTGTAGTAGCATCATGTAAGCTCTCAGAATATATGGGAATTGGGGAGTTCCATCCAATGGTAATCTTGAATGGCCCAGGCTTTCTTGTATCAGGGAACCTTCAAAAGTCAAAATGAAACATGCAACCAAGGGTTCCCAATGGGCATAGATAACAGTGCAAAAGCCAAGCCATCAATAAACAAAATAAAAGAAATAATTAAAATTCATGAAATCATCATAGCCATCTGAAAATCTAATCACTTCATCAGTCAACATTCAGGAAGCTCTCACCAAAGTTTGGTCAGGCCTGACTTGATAGATCTGCAGATATTCAGCGGACAAGAACATGTTGATGGGCATAGATAACATTGCAAAAGCTGAGCCATCAATAAATAATAAAAAAAATAATTAAAAATCACGAAATCATCATAGCCATCTGAAAATCTAATCATTTCTTCAGTCAACATTCAGGAAGCTCTCACCAAAGTTTGGTCAGGCCCGCCTTCATAGATCTGCAGATATTCAGCGGACAAGAAAATGTTGACGGACGGACGGACGGACGTACGTACATGGCAACGACAAGACCCTACAGCCCTATGGGCTGAGGGGTAAAAATCAAGTCAACTATGGTCAAGGGAGCGAATTTTTGTAGTTTTTGTAGGTATTCAATGATTATATCACACTATACTATGGTGTTCTATTTGTGCCAATTTGATCTCGCGCGTCGACTTGCAAAAGTCGACGCACGACGCGCGACGCGAGAAGTCGACGTGTTTTGAAATGCGACGTCGCCCTTTCCGTCGCCTTTTACAATGTTAAAGAGATAGGCCAAAAGTCGACGTCGTGTTTCAAAAGTCGACGTCGACTTTTGCCCTATCTCCTAACATTATAAAACCCGACGCACGACGCGCGACGGAGAGGGCGACGTCGCCTTTTAAAACGCGACGTCGACTTTTTCCGTGGCGCGTCGAGTTTTGATTCTTCAAAAAGGCGACGCACGACGCGCGACGCGAAAAGTCGACGTCGCGTTTTGAAAGGCGACGTCGCCCTCTCCGTCGCGCGTCGACTTTTACAATGCTAAGAGATAGGCCAAAAGGCGACGTCGACTTTTGAAACACGACGTCGAGTTTTGGCCTATCTCTTTAACATTGTAAAAGTCGACGCGCGACGGAAAGGGCGACGTCGCGTTTCAAAACACGACGTCGACTTTTCGCGTCGCGCGTCGTGCGTCGACTTTTGCAAGTCGACGCGCGAGATCAATTTGGCACAAATAGAACACCATACTATACAGTACTCTCCGTTAAATCAACGTATTAAACGGTTCAATTCCGATAGAAACACTATTTTTAGGTCGCCCTTTTTTGCACATCTGGTATATATTAGTTTGCTGAGTCAACTATATATACACCAGGGGATTTCACTGTAGGTCTGTACAGGGTGAATATGTCTCTCTTTCGCTGTGAATTTAACCGTCCTGGTAAACGGCACAGTAATTCAACCGTCTTTATCCATGTATAGAGGCTATTTTTAATAACAATTCCCCCCAAGAATACAGTCCTATTCAAAAAGCTTTGGTGGGCGAAACAGCTAGTCCTTTCTGTTCTTTCAAATCTACTGGTAAAACCACTGTTAGAAATATACACAAAAATACCCCACAATTCACACACAGATCTTCTCGGCGCAGCGGATTTGAACCGTTACATATCATCCACCGCCTGTTTTAACCCGTTATCAAACTTTCTCAATGTCTAAATGCTACGAGTTCTATCGTCCACACAGCATGCTTCAGTATCGAGAATCGTGGGAAATTAGACTAGATGACGTGTCATTGCCTTAGTTACGGAAAGTTAACACAAAATAAAAAAAGTGGCAAGACGCTGTTTTGAAATGCTGGAGACGGTTATGTACTTGTATACTTTAAAAGCCTCAAGTATTAAGTCCTATAAAATTAGGCCGTCCACCCTTCCGACCTTCGAGATCATCTCTAACTTTTGATCTTGACCTTCTGATGTCATTCTTTCTTACTCATTCAAGGGCGTAGACAAGGGGGGGGTGGCTTGGGGGGGCTTCAGCCCCCCCCCCCAAATATTGACGTCCGGCAAAAAAAAAGAACAGAAGAAAAAGAAAAAAAGGGAGAAAAAAGGAAAGAAAGAAAGAATGAAACACAAAGCAAACATAGCAGAGAAGTAAATGTTTAGCTTGTCAGATATCTTTGTCAATTGTTGTAAAATTATCATCAACAATGCTTACCAGAAGGGCTAGACTAATTGCAATCGGTCAGAGAACAACGCAAAAGTTTGGCGATATCAGACTCAAAGACCCCGTGTGATTTTCTCCGAGAAACGAATAATGTGCTCCAATTCAATCACATATCGCCCATTTGGACGAAAAAGGTCAACACGTTGGCTGAAAAAAAAATTTCAGAACTTTTTCACCATAAACTTATTTGATTGAGATCCCAGTCATTTGTTGAGTATTTATTTATTTACAAACGAGAGATACGAACCGTCGAATAATTTTCACGGAGAAACCCTAGAAATACAGGTAAAACATCTAACCCAGACACAAAGTCACTATTTAACTGGTGTAAATTTGATGAATATGGATAATTTTCTCTACTATTCCGAGAAAGGACCACTAAGCTTACATTTTTGATACGTTTGGCAACTTCAGAACGAACACCAGAACTCATGCGGTCAACCACGCTTCAATGCACCGCTCCTGCTATCTAGGCAAAATAGTATTGTCTAAGAAATAACTTGAATTATAGTGCAAACTCCGGATTGAATGATCATTTCACCTTGTATATCACGTAGTGATCGCCACTGTTATATGATATTTCCGCAAAAAGAAAAGTTCAACTTTTGCAATCTTTTACCGCTCAAATGCTCCCAGTTAGCGCCAATTTACCATCAATTTTCCACAAAAAAAATTTACGCTGCGAGGGGGGAAACCCCCCACTCAGACTCTCTCCCCCTAAGCCCCCCCAAACTTCATAACTTGTCTACGCCCTTGCTCATTCAGTGGCCAATTACTTCCTGAGATCATCGAGTGCGGTCAGACCTTTACTCCATCTGTACTACTTGGGCTTTTCAGATCAACATATAGCAATATGTGTACGATGAATTCCCCATCAGCAATACTTTACTTGGTCGAAAATTAACCTAACCTACCTCCTCAACATAATCGCAGACAGTTGTCGGTTACTGAATATTCAGTTTACCTCACATGCCGTGTGATAAGGGTTACCGAAATAAGGTCAGACGCATTGTCTTGACCTTTTCTTGTGGCTTTGGTCATTCATTTTTCTACATATCCCTTACATCTGCTGGTTGTTCACTATTGATGACCACATCATAACCCACTGGTGATGTAACATGTGTTAATTGAGGCGAAAAACTTGACCCGGACCTCGCCTGTACTTTCAATCACCCACGCTGAGCACTCTAGTCCTGTCACATATTCGTACAGTCTTACACGAAGATTGGCATTCCTGCATTCATACTCACGGTCTCGCGATGCGGCCAGTGTGCATTTGATGTCGTCCACTCACAGTGTATATTAGCTATTGTTTCATTTCTGTCAGCACTGATCCTAAATGTTGCCTTGAAATCTATCGCCTCAAATGGTACTCCGGGTCGTCAAAGGATTGTATAGAATCCCATTTACTGGTTTTCGATAGACCAGGGCCTAAATTCAGAGTGTAAAGAGTTTCAGCTCTCTAGCCTCAAGAATAAAATATAGATAGTACAGGCTGCGGGATGTGATATCACGATTTGTCATATCATGAAAGGTGATCGAGAGCTGGCAAATCGTGATAACATTTGCCGTTTTATTATACCGAAAACGTAAATAGGCAGTGTATCAGGGAAAACTATGTAACAAAGCACAAGCGTGCTGTACGATGGAGAGGTCTGGTTAAATAGATTGCAGGAGAAACGTCCTTTGATTTTCCATGCTTCAACCTGACCTCTCTACTGATTTAAATGATGTTAATCAGAACGTATATACATTCACTAAAGTCGACGGAAGATTTGTTTTGTATTTCGTTGATATTTGAAAGCATTTAGTCTAATGGACAAACTCCATATACTGACACACCTGTAACAGTTGAGGCGTATGAGGAACAGACTAACAATCTTAAATATCAAATTACTTTAGATGTCAGCAATTGAATTCGGTTCAATCAAAATCTAGTCACTGAGCATCGGTTAATTGAGTTGAAAACGTACTTTGATAATCATCGTTGGAGGAAGAGGCCAAGGAAATAGTGATATAGGTAATACCACCAATGATTCAAACCTAATGTTTGCAATTTA
Organism: Hanleya hanleyi; assembly: GCA_036873755.1. Classification (NCBI taxonomy): domain Eukaryota; kingdom Metazoa; phylum Mollusca; class Polyplacophora; order Lepidopleurida; family Hanleyidae; genus Hanleya; species Hanleya hanleyi. Next base: position 33,988 of record JAVTVY010018110.1, read on the forward strand.
TGTCAACTCCAGACATGTATATTCAATATGTCCCACGCCTTTGCCAAGTTACCACATGTTGAGACGTTTACTCCATTCGACGTCCACGATGATCATCCACCGTATTGTCGGGTCTGAATGTTAGTTGCCGAGGGATGCTCTCCTGTAGTGTCATATGGTTGCATTTTAGTCACCAGACGTCGTCAATTTTCCCCACCTCTTGCATATAAATGTAGTTCTAATTCGCTATTTCCTATGTGTAGCATGATACTACAGAACTGAACAAATGAATGTATACTTGTCCAAATTAAGTTTATTTCACTCTATCGAATTGGATATGGTTAAACAACGAAAGTTATTCAATACTCTAAAGAAAAGGCCTTTGTTGGCTTCATATTTCTGAGCTTTTCTGTTACTTTCTCAGTAACACAAAGAGAAACGGACAGACCGACAGACATAAAACACAGAATAATGAATAAAAGTGTGTCCAGGTTTCAACGCATGCATTTGTTTTATATTTCACATATGTTTGTAATACACGTACTTATAAGATAACATCAATAACCTTAACGCATGTATCTGCCATTGCAATAGCTGTTTGATAATACGAACTGGCAATACTATGTCAAAGGAATGGATTCATTAAGCAATGTAAATATCTTAATTAAAGAATGTAATTTGATTATATTCCCACATTGTAAAACATCCGACCAGAAAATACTGGTTCGGTGAGAATCGAACTCACGACTCATGGGATATCGTCTCACTGCTCTACTGACAAGCTACCGAGTCCAAATCGGGAACAAGCGGCTAGTCCGTCATGTCAACATTCAGACGTCGTCCGTTAAAGAATTTCCGCGTCTATTATCCAAAGACCTAATTCATATAATAGCATTAGCACCAAATTAAACGAATAAATCATAGTATACATAAAACTAAGCTAGTTTCCTGCGAGAGCGAAGCAGTCAACAGTTTTGAATGATATCAGCAAGACATCATGCTGTTTCAAAAATATCAAATCCGTATCGCTGATCAGTATTCTTAATCCATATGATTTTCGTTATAAAGTCGTTGATATTCGAAGATACAATGTTTCGTCTAATAATTGCAGTCATCTTTTGGGATAAATTATCATTTAATTACATTCCTACATTGTGAAACAACCGGCCAGACAATACTGGCTCTGGTGAGAATCGAATTCACGACATTAAATACTTCAACAAAATTCATGTATGCGCAAAATGCAATATTTCGGTGTGATAAAACAACTGTTTGATATTTAAGATAAAGGCATGGAATAAATTAAACAGAGTAATACAACATGCACACATTCAAAGGTCTATATAATGTTCAACATGTTAATAGAATCTAATTAATTTATCGGAGTTTATCAATTTAATTGTCCCTCATTATAACGCTGACGTTAGGGGGCAAAGTATGAGATATAGTTCATGTACGAAGAGATATCGCTTTTCAACGTGACAGGACATGTTAGCTAGTGGAACAGTGGTCGACCACTTGCCCATTTCCCACTATAGGAAATCCCATAATTCCACGTAACTTCGCCTTTCATGACCGATTATGTAATAGCTGCATTGAAAACTGCTTCCTCGTCGTGTTCACAGGGGAGACGTTGGTTTGATTTGTTGAAATTTATTCTGGCTCATCCAGCTCTGCTGATTATCTAGACAAATCAACATCTGTGAGAGTTACGTAATAAACATAGCTGCTATTATTGCTACTTTATAAGGAACAATATGATTAATAGGAACAAGTGTAGCTGTTGATTCTGGGTGCCACATTCAAATATGTCAAATTGAACATTGCTGTGAGCTTTACACTTCTGGACAACCAGTTCTTCAAGGGTTCTCACCACAAACATTCGGTTTTTATGATAAACAAATTGGGAAATAGTTGCAAATGGGCAAGTGGTCGGCCATCTGTATACATCATCCAAGACAGTCACAGTGCTCTTCTTACACAAACGCGGGACACAAATGTAGTTCTTTATAGAATCGCATCCTTGTTAGAAGAATCCTTTTCCAGTGAGACCGTATACATACCCTTTGTGTGAAGAATCCTTTTCCAGTGAACCCGTATACATACCCTTTGTGTGAAGAACCCTTTGAAGAGAAAATGTAGGGTCTGGTCAGCTGTTTCCCGCACAAATCTAATAAACCAACTTGAAAAAAAGGAAAACTGAAAAGAATCCGCCCTGAAGAAATAAAAACGATATTTATTTTAGAAATGCATCTAAATACTAAAGAAAGCCATATTTAACTGATGAAAAGAAAACATTCAACCTGAGGGAAAACATCTTTCTTTGTTGATAAACACCACATACCGGTCCGAATCAGGGGCAACAACTCTTTCTTGCCAACACGATTGACTGGGGAGGTGGGGAAAAAGGTGTTCTACTCATTGCCTCATAACCTATCCGTAGTATCCCTAACTTGACAATACCCCGATGTCTACTGAAAAGGAAACATCACCATTGATCCAGTAAACTTCGACTGCTATCGATTCCGGAAATATCCGAAATTTTCTGATGAAACGCGGAACCGACAGGAATGCCTTTTAGACCAATACTTAAAATAGGACAACGTCAGGCCCTTAGCCCAAGGAGTAAAACAAATATTTAGCTGGTAGATAGCGAAAAGACCCCTCCCCAGGCCTGGACAGGCATCACATTGTCCAGACCAGGTAGGGCTAATTCTATATTTTATGATAATTCACCGCACAAAGAATAGCAGTGAATAATCCTTCGCAAACGTTGTTCTCAAACATTGATGTGCAAGAAGGGGTAGGAAGTATTCAACTACCCTGTATAAAAGCTTGTAATATTCCCTATGCCTTCGCTCTGTATTGGTCGGATTGAAACGATCTGGACTGTATATCATGTCCACTTGATGGGATAATATATCCTGTTGCATATTTCGTAATCTAAAAAATAATTGTGTAAGTTCAATTCCTCGCATTAGTGCACATGGACTGGATTTATTCTGCCTTCTATAACATTGTTTGTAACATATTTACCAGGTTTTTAGTAATAAAATCGGCCAGAATTGATCTCCCGATGGCGTCATTATGGCGTAAACGAGACAGTAAAATTGTATTCCATTGCTAGAATAATGCACTCTCAAAACTACTATACACTTTCGTGTACGACTTGTGCACATCGATGGGTACTTTCGGCATAATCTGTTTCTTCGAGTACACAAAACTGTGTCTAAATTACACACACCACTGTGCTTGATAATTTTGGACACATTTTTGTGTATTTTTTTCTACACAGTGGTTTTGGGAGTAATATTATGGAAAACGTAAGTTGTCAAGGCTATTCACATCTCACACATTAGTAGTAGGTAGCAACTCGATTCGGTCACGTTTTGCCGGGGGAGGTAACTCTTGCATCCACTAGGGGGCGCTGTGGCGTATGACGTCACTTCCGGTCTGGGTGAATGGAGCGTGACCTATGACGTCACTTCCGGTGTGGGTGAATGGGGCGTGGAGGATGATAGGACATGTACAGACCTGTCTGTGCCGTTCATCTCCGTATCTTTTCGGTGAGAGGAGCCTGTACTGGGGTTTTTCCCCACAATGTCGTTTACCTCCGTATTTCTTCGGTCAGGTCCGTGGGAGCTTGTACTGGGGTTTTCCCACCATGTCGTTCACCTCCGTGTCTTTTCGGTGAGGTCCGTGAAGATGTGGCGGGAGGTACCGAGAGATGTGATGCCGGTGTGCGAAGAGACCCGGAGATGACCGAAGAAGCACGGCGAGTTCGTGAAGGTCCGTGAAGATGTGCCGGAGGTGACCGAAAAGACCCGGAGGTGACATGGAGGTGACCGAAAAGACACACGGAGAATACCGAAAACACCCGAATGTCACGAAAAAACGTATAAAAGGGGCGATTTTTAGATCCGGCAATCTTCAGGGGCGAGAGGGGTCCCTATTGTGCCGATTGGGTCGTATGAGGTATCAATGTGAAGCATTCGTGAAGGGGCATCTGATGGGGTGGGTGTGGAGTTGAAATATCGTCATTCTGCGCATGCGCGGTAGACCAAGTGTATGGAAATAGACGTTTTGGGGTCTAGGTGGGTCACTAGTGGTCCGATGAAGTCGAGTGAGGTATCAATGTGAAGCGTGTGTGAGGGGGCATCCGATGGGCTGGGTGTGGGGTTGGAATATGGTCATTCTGCGCATGCGCGGTAGACCAAGGGTATGGAATAGACGTTTTGGGATCTAGGGGAGCCCCTAACGGTCCGATGGAGTCGTATGAGGTATCAATGTGAAGCATTCGTAAAGGAGCATCCGATGGGGTGCGTGTGGGGTTGGAATATCGTCATTCTGCGCATGCGCAGTAGACAAAGGGTATGAAAATAGACGTTTTGGGATCGAGGGGGGTCCCTAATGGGCCTATGGAGTTGTATGAGGTATCAATGTGAAGCCTATGTGAGGGGGCATCCGCCTGGACTAGTATCTCGATCGTTGTCCACATTCTGCGCATGCGTAGACAGGGAATTGTGGGAAAATGGTATGGAAATAGACGTTTTGGGATCTAGGTGAGCCACGAGTGGGCCGATTGGATCGAGTGAGGTATCAATGTGAAGCCTATGTGAGGGGGCATCCGATTGGACTAGTGTCTCGGCCGTTGTCCACATTCTGCGCATGCGCAGACAGGGAATTCTGGGAAAAGGGTGTGGAAATAGACGTTTTAGGGTTTAGGTGAGCCCCTAATGATCCTATGGTGTCGTATGAGGTCTTATTTTGAAGCTGTCGTGAGAGAGCATCCACCTGGACTAGTGTGTCGTTCGTTGTCAATAGTCTGCGCATGTGCAGTCTGGCCGTAGTATAGAAATAGACGTGTTGGGGTTTAGGTGGGCCACTAGTCGGCCGATTGGATCGAGTGAGGTATCAATGTAAAGCAGTCGTGAGGGAGCATCCGACGGGGTGGATGTGACGTAAAACTGACGTCATTCTGCGCATGCGCAGTAGAGAAAGTGTATGGAAATAGACATTTTGGCGCCGACATGGGTCACTATGGGTCCGATGGAGTCGTATGAGGTCTTATGTTGAAGCTCTTGTGAAGCAGCATACGACTGGACTCAGGGTTCGTCCGTGTTCAAGATTCTGCGCATGCACACTCTGGTCGTAGTATGGAAAGCAGGCATGTTGGGGGATGCGTGGGGGTGTGTTTTAACCCACCACTATGGGTCCATGGTTGTGGTTGGGTGGTGTGGGTTCTGCGCACAGACGTCACTTTCGGGTTTCACTAAAACTACCTTCGAACACAGAAGAGTTCCAATGTTCCCCTTAGACGTCCGAATGTTCAGCCTCCGGACGGACTTTACCGAAAAGACACGGACGTACCCGAAAAGACACGAAGGTGAACGACATTGTGGATAAACCCCCACAGACAGGTTAGTACATGCATTCCTATGATGTTCACAGGTTACGCCCATTCACGAAGGGCCGTCACAGGGCGTTGTAGAAAAAAACGCATTTCTAACCTTATTGACCTTATGGCGCAAGCGAGTATAACAAGTGCCACGCACGGGTATAAAACCCCACCCAACAGGTACACTATAAAGCCACCTCTCTAACCGTTCGCTTTTCATTCCCCACCATGGCAGCGAGGGGAACACAGCTTGCGTTATTCCAACTGACGTCCGACGTCTACCTCATCGTCAATGACGATCACCTGGAGCTGGTCCAAGACGCACCGCAGAAGGTGAAGATTTTGTTATCGCTATCAGGTTGGACTCTATTGACACGATTGTTACAGGGAAAAGACCCCGAAAGGGATTTCATGCACGTGGAAGTCGGCGTGCACATACGCACTGCTGGAGAGGATTCCCTTTTTCCCCGGTTGGAACAGAGTGGAGGTACCTATATCACACTCTGTCCACCCTTATGGATGGCACTGAAAGATGTACTCCCCGAGGTGGATGACTTACTACACCCCGAGGTGAAAGAAGGGACTGTGACTACCCGGAGGCTTACACCTGGCTGCACCCTATTGTTGTACCCCAAACGAGTCGACCTCATCGATAGCGGACTTAGGTGTTGGTGTACGCCTGACCCCAAAGCGCACGTCTCTTTGTCACCGGAAGGATGGACTACATTGAAACGGGTGTTGTTGGGTGACCTGCACGGTGATAGCATTCACCTGTGTGACGACGTCTACATTTTCTGCGGTCCCTTTGTCGCTCGACTCCTCTGTCTGAACGACGGTGGTTTTACCCTGGACCCCGATCTATGGACGGCTTTGGAACAAGTAGTCCCCATTGTCGATAAGGTACTATCTCTATAGGAGCCACATAACCCATCAGAATAGTACGTATCACGGACTACACCCGTAGAGCTACATCTAGGCGCGCATGTGTGACATGGTCTATAAAACACGTCCCTCTGGATCCCACACCTTCATTTCTATGGTTGCAGAGCCATGACGGAGATCCAGCCCTATGCGACTCGCATTTTACAGCATGCCACCGTGGTTAATTCACTCACGGGTTACCGAGCAGTGGTCCGGTCCATGTTTGCAGATGGCGACGACAACGAGGGGCGACGCCAGATCCTGAACGAGTTCACAGAAGCGGTCCTCGACAGAGTGCACTCGATGGAGAGGTGTGCCATCACTCACCACTACTGGACTATGACAGCCATCCTTGATGCTCGGGCTATGGACCACGAGCGCTCACGCCGGAACCAGCGACGGCTGGTTGGCCTAGTCATGGTCTGTGCCCTATTGACCCTGGCGCTGTGGCATTGACAGTGGGACCTGACTATAAATACGAGGGTCAGACAGTGTGTGTGTCATTCACCGTTCGTCATTGGATCAAGCATGTCACCAGTCCTACGAGCCATCCTTCCCCTTACACCCCGGGTGGGGTTACACGTCTATGAAGATAAAGTCACCCTCGTGGAAGACCGTGGAGATGTTTGCTGGTCGCGCGCTGAGACCGTATCGAATACGGTTACGCTACACCGTGACGGCTGGACCAAATTTAAACGGGTGTTGAGCGGCGAGCTCGACGGACACCTCATCCACATAGACAATGCCATCTACGTACATCGTGGACCCTTCTTCCCACGCCTGGGTCGCTACCAAGACCCTACGCGAGGCTTCACCCTAGACCCCGATCTGTGGACAGCCTTCGAGAAAGTGGTGCCTATCGTGGACCAGCTGTTTACACCCGACGAGCGGTCATCAGACGAGTTGGAGTGGGCTCGTGCCCTGAGAGAAGCAGCGGCAGAACCCAATGAACAAATGTCTAGCCATGAACCAGACCACGATGCCATTGATTACCCATTAAGACTTTGACCACCCGATCCTTTGATCTCACGGGGTTCTCCCTATAAATACGAGAGACAGTCAAATCTGGTACCATTCACGTACTGACCATGACGGAGCATATAATACTGGCGTATCTCAGCTTGACCCCCGAGGTTTTCCTGCACGTGTATGCAGATAAGGTCGATATCATGGAGGAGGTGGGAGACATCTGTGATGCGGATCCTACACAACCGTGCCCGGCCCACATTCGTCTGTCCCGGGAGGGCTGGACCAAATTCAAACGGGTGTTGTCTGGTGAACTGGACGGCGACCTCATCCACTTGTGTCACGATGTGTACATCCGACGCGGCCCTTTCTTTGCTCAATTGGCTCGGCTAGATGGGGTACAGTGCATTTTACCCTTCACCCTGATCTATGGTCTGCATTGGAAGATGCCGTGGTAGATGTGGATCAAGTGCTTATCAAGCGGTCATCAGACGAGTTGGACTGGTCATTTACCATGGACACTGTGGAAAAGGTGTTGGATAACTTATACTACAGTCCCGACAGTCCGGCGGCCTATAGTGCATTGTCGGCTCTCTATCGAGCGGCCAAACCCCAGGGGATACAACGTGCCCAAGTCCGAGATTGGTTAAGAAAACAAGACACCTATACCTTACATCGATCTGTCCCGTCGCCATTTTCTACGGAACAGGGTCATCGTGGGAGGAATAGATGCCCAGTGGCAAGCGGATTTGGTCGATATGAGCGCCTTTGCCAAACACAACGATGGGAATCGGTATATCTTGACGTGCATCGATATCCTATCCAAGTATGCGTGGGTGGTACCCATCCGGACGAAAACGGGGGCGAATCTCATAGCGGCGTTCAAAGACATCTTCAAGACCGGGCGCAAACCTTTGTATTTGCAAACCGACGAAGGCACGGAATTCCTCAACAGACCGTTCCAACAGTTTCTGAAAGCCCAGAAGGTGTTTTTCTTCCATACGTACAACGAGACCAAGGCTTCCGTGGTGGAAAGGTTCAACAGGACATTCAAAGGCCGCATGTATAAATATTTCACCTATAAGAATACAAGGCGGTACATCGTTTTTCTCCCGAAACTTGTGAGTGGTTACAATCGAGCCTCTCATCGGAGTATAGAGAGAGCCCCCATTACCGTGACCCAACGCAATGAAGCCCAAGTCCGGCGTGTCTTGTACCCCAGGCAATCGCGGCGAACGACGAAGGCGGTGTTCAAGGTCGGGGACCCTGTACGGATCAGTAAAGTCAAAGGTCAATTTGAGAAAAGTTACTTGCCCAACTGGAGCGATGAGCACTTCCTGATTAAACGGCGCCTACCCCGACAGCAGCGAGTCTATGAACTGGAAGATCTTCAAGGGGAACCGTTGCTAGGGACGTTTTACGAGACGGAATTACAGCCTGTCGTAAAAACACAGCAAGACTACTACACGGTGGAGCAGATTTTGAAAACGGAACGTCGGCGTGGCAAACTGTTTCATTTCGTCAAATGGCAAGGCTGGCCCAGTTCCTTCAATTCCTGGGTCGCTGCCAACCAGGTGAAACGACTATAAAGCCAGACACCACTGCCGTCATCCTTCATTCCACGTCCGACCACAGTGCTATGGACAAACAGCAGCTGCCTCTGAACACAGCGTCTCCCAAAACGCGCAAAGCGCAAGTGGGCTTTGTGGTAATACTGCTAACCCTGCTGAGTGTGTTGTACGGAGGTGTGTTTTACGACGTAGCCTATGTCAGCACGTTACTTAACCAACTGAGAACACCAGCCACCAGTGAAACCGGTCTACAGATAGCACCAGTCAACCCCGTATCGAGCCCAGTCACCACCACACCCCGTGTACAAGCCACGTCGAGCTCCACACCAAGTTCCACACCTACACCAAGAACACCCACTACGTCTGAAGACCCACCGGATTTCATCCCTCACAGTGAACAGACAACGACAACCGACGTTGTACCCACCACCATCATCACTCGCAGTGAACAGACAACGACGACCGACGTTGTACCCCCCACCACCACTCCAGTTCACTCGTACGAAATTTACAAGAGCGGGTTACCACGACAGCGCATACAGCTCGAACCATGGACCCTCGGTGGCAGCATCCCTTCACTTGCGTCATCGCAGGACCGACGGGCTCCGGCAAAACGCACTTCGTCAGGAAGCTCCTTCAACACGCCGATAGCATGATCACCCCACCCATTGCCCGAGTCGTGTGGTGTTACGGAGAATGGCAGGAAGCGTATGCAGCAATGCCCCACATCACGTTCGTGGAAGGCCTACCCAACCTGGCCGATTTGGAACCCGACACCTTGGTGGTTCTGGATGATCTCATGGCGGAGACGGATGCGCGGGTCACGCAACTCTTTACCAAAGGCAGCCACCATCGACGGCTCAGCATCATCTACATTGTGCAGAACCTGTTCAGTAAAAACAAAGAACATCGGAACATCAGCTTAAATGCCCACTACCTGGTGGTCTTCAAAAACCCGAGAGATACCACTCAACTGCTGCACCTGGCGAGACAGATGTATCCCGGCCGCATACCGTTTGCGTTGGAAGCCTTTAAAGATGCGACAACCCCTCAGCACGGGTATATGCTCTTCGACCTCAAGCAAGCCACCCCCGACCACCTTCGACTACAGACCGGCATCTTTCCCGGAGAGGCCCACCACGTGTACATGCAAAAATAATGTAAACACACCCACAGTGGCTCCCCCAGCTGGAGTGTGGGTTTGATGATGGGGATAATAAAAAGAATGAATACCACAGCATGGTTGACTTTGTCTCTGAGGTAGATAAAAAGGGCAGAGTTGTGGGTTCTGGCATTAGTTGTACATGATGAACGAAGGTTGACTTCGCGGCCCGACTCGCCATATAGCTCAACCGAGCCACCCATCCGCATATGTCATTTTGAAGGAATGGTAGTACCCAGAAGCTTGACACTATAAATACTGGTTACCAAAAAGGGAAGGATAATTATCATGTGGTCAGACCCGGACGCTCTGCTGTATTAAAATTCGAGACCAATAATCCGAAACTATGGACTACTCCCTTAACACCGAACTTTGGGCGCAGGAATTTCATTCGAGCCTATCAGAGCCTGTTTACAGCCACCGGTCAAATCAACCAGGACGAAGGGAATTTGATCAGTCGGGAGGACTACGCGAACGGATACACGTTGTTCTGTTTCGATCTGACCCCCACCTTAGAGAACGACCATCAGCTGGCCCTAGCCAAGCAAGGCAATTTACGGTTGGAAATCCACTTTGCACGAGCCCTGGGGACCACCGTCAATGTATCTGCTACGCCGAGTTTGACAACATCATTCAAGTGGACAAGGCGCGCAACGTCCTGTGTGACTTCTCCACCTAACATGGATACAGACCAAATAACCACCGTGCTGGAGAATAACCCAGAGACACGTAGGGTCTTTCAAGGGGTGTTCGCCCGAGATGTGTTTCCATTAGACCGTATGTATCCTGCTGCTTACGTTCTCAACACGGACCCGATGGATCGGCCCGGTGAACATTGGGTGGCCGTGTACTTGACAGAACAGCAGGGCGAATACTTTTGACCCGTACGGCCTGCCACCCCTCCATCCCGATTTAACAGACTTCATGGATCAAGGCACAGAGACGTGGTGTTGGAACAGTCAAACGTTGCAAAGCCTGACCAGTAGCGTGTGCGGACAATATTGCTTGTTTTACCTGTACCATCGATGCCGGGGAAGGACCTTATCTACCATCGTACAGATGTTTGACGAGCACCCCAAGGCCGAGGACCGCGATGTACTCGTATATGACTGGGCCGCCCATCATTTCAATGTACAAGCCCCGTTCTGGGCTTAAGTTTTTTCAATGTACAAGCCCCCCGTTCTGGGCTTAAGTTTACAAGCCCCCTGTTCTGGGCTTCAGTTCTTTCAATGTACAAGCCCCCTGTTCTGGGCTTCAGTTCTTTCAATGTACAAGCCCCTTGTTCTGGGCTTCCGTTTTCACGTGGTTGTTCTCACGTTGTTGTTGTTCACTGAATAAAAAAATGAGATCTCACCAAAAAACCCTGTCTTGTGTGTTTTCTATATGAGCATAATGCATGAAACTGCCTTTGAACACCGTATTAGCCAATCAGTGGCCTAAAATGGAGCCAAAAGTAACCCATCCATGTCCAGAAAACATTACCCGGGTGCACAAGAACCCGGATGTAAGCGCGGACGTAGGCGAAAGCATCCCAGTACCCGGATGTAGGCGCAGACATGAGCGAAATTCTAGTACCCGTCCATTGGTTCTTTTATCGATCGCTCATTGGCTCTTTTTCTCGACCGCTGATTGGTCCAAATGGAACTGCCCATCCTTCCCAGGTTAATTTACAATCCCATTTTTGGGTTCAAGCTCTGTATATCGATGCCGCAACATTGACGCCGAACCTTGCCGAAAGGGAGACCTTGGACCTTTTGACCTGGATGTGACCTTCGACCTTTTGACCCGAACTTCATCCGCGCACTGCCGGTGATGACGCGCACTTCCGGAGAACCCGCGCGCGCGCGCTGCGGCCGGGGTGGACCGGGCCGGGCCGGGCCGGGAAAAACCCCGGAGGTTGAACATTCGGACGTCTAAGGGGAACATTGGAACTCTTCTGTGTTCGAAGGTAGTTTTAGTGAAACCCGGAAGTGACGTCTGTGCGCAGAACCCACACCACCCAACCACAACCATGGACCCATAGTGGTGGGTTAAAACACACCCCCACGCATCCCCCAACATGCCTGCTTTCTATACTACGACCAGAGTGTGCATGCGCAGACTCTTGAACACGGACGAACCCTGAGTCCAGTCGTATGCTGCTTCACAAGAGCTTCAACATAAGACCTCATACGACTCCATCGGACCCGGATGCTCCCTCACGACTGCTTTACATTGATACCTCACTCGATCCAATCGGCCCACTAGTGGCCCACCTAAACCCCAACACGTCTATTTCTATACTACGGCCAGACTGCGTATGCGCAGGCTATTGACAACGAACGACACACTAGCCCAGATGGATGCTCTCTCACGACAGCTTCAAAATAAGACCTCATACGACACCATAGGATCATTAGGGGCTCACCTAAACCCTAAAACGTCTATTTCCACACCCTTTTCCCAGAATTCCCTGTCTGCGCATGCGCAGAATGTGGACAACGGCCGAGACACTAGTCTAATCGGATGCCCCCTCACATAGGCTTCACATTGATACCTCACTCGATCCAATCGGCCCACTCGTGGCTCACCTAGATCCCAAAACGTCTATTTCCATACCATTTTCCCACAATTCCCTGTCTGCGCATGCGCAGAATGTGGACAACGATCGAGACACTAGTCCAGGCGGATGCCCCCTCACATAGGCTTCACATTGATACCTCATACAACTCCATAGGCCCATTAGGGACCCCCTCGATCCCAAAACGTCAATTTTCATACCCTTTGTCTACTGCGCAGACAACCCCACACGCACCCCATCGGATGCTCCTTCACGAATGCTTCACATTGATACCTCATACGACTCCATCGGACCACTAGTGACCCACCTAGACCCCAAAACGTCTATTTCCATACACTTGGTCTACCGCGCATGCGCAGAATGACGATATTTCAACCCCACACCCACCCCATCAGATGCCCCTTCACGAATGCTTCACATTGATACCTCTACGACCCAATCGGCACAATAGGGATCCCTCTCGCCCCTGAAGATTGCCGGATCTAAAAATCGCCCCTTTTATACGTTTTTTCGTGACATTCGGGTGTTTTCGGTATTCTCCGTGTGTCTTTTCGGTCACCTCCATGTCACCTCCGGGTCTTTTCGGTCACCTCCGGCACATCTTCACGGACCTTCACGAACTCGCCGTGCCTCTTCGGTCATCTCCGGGTCTCTTCGCACACCGCCATCACATCTCTCGGTACCTCCCGCCACATCTTCACGGACCTCACCGAAAAGACACGGAGGTGAACGACATGGTGGGAAAAACCCAGTACAAGCTCCCACGGACCTGACCGAAGAAATACGGAGGTAAGCGACATTGTGGGGAAAACCCCCAATACAGGCTCCTCTCACCGAAAAGATACGGAGATGAACGACACAGACAGGTCTGTACATGTCCTATCATCCTCCACGCCCCATTCACCCACACCGGAAGTGACGTCATAGGTCACGCTCCATTCACCCAGACCGGAAGTGACGTCATACGCCACAGCGCCCCCTAGTGGATGCAAGAGTTACCTCCCCCGGCAAAACGTGACCGAATCGAGTTGCTACCTACTACTCACCTTCATTCCGTTATTTGATTCTGCTTGGTGAGAAAATGAGTAATGTGCGTATGTCAATTCTTAGGCGTTTGCAGAGAGACCGTGATTGCATTATTTAAAGTCTATGATAATGTACACGATGCATAAATAAGGAAGCCATTCTTAGTATCATATCTACCGGCTTAAGCGGAATGAGATACGCTAGATCGAGGGCTTTGAAGACAGATCAGCTCAAACAACTCATCTGATTACAGAAATAGACACACTTCTGAGCTATACTCCACGTAAACATATTTAATGCACAAGCGTTCGACTCTCATGCCGGAGCCTTTATCAAGTGATCTGATGAATTTCATAAAATTGCCAGTAAATATACAAATTGTTCTATTACTCGCAATTTTATGAAATTCAACAGATCACTTGATAAAGGCTCCGGCATGCGAGTCGAAAGCTTGTGCATTGCATATGCTTACGTGGAGTATAGCTCAGAAGTGTGTCTATTTCTATAATCAACGAACCCACGTATGAGTCTAAAACAGTATAACTCATCTGATGTTAATGGATGAGCATCGTGGACGTCTGATGGAGTAAACGCCTCAACATGGGGTAACCTGGTAAATGCAAGAATACCCAAAGAAACTAACCTGTAATGCCCGACGTCGTACGGCTTAAATTCCTCACAAAAACAATAAACCTACATATATTTGTCGAGTGAAGACTGATTCGAGACAGAAAAAAAATCGACAAGGCATTCAACGTCTATTAACCTGGACTTATTTTCAAGCTATATTTAATCAAATAGTGCTAACAACTGGGTCGGTCAACCAAGCATGAAATCCAGCGCAGCTGTCGCCTGTAGGTTTACAACCGGACTGACACAAAAAACAAACCGGTTTTAATAAGATTAATCAAATTAAAGGCAACTACGACTGAGACTTGTCGTTTTTATTATTTCTCAACCGTATTTTAATTTCACATTAGATAATTCCCTAATTTATTATTCAGCTTTGTGAAACGAATTGCACCATTAAAAAATACGAAAAACTGACAGAAAATCGAGCAACAAAAACATTTTTAGAATATGAAGTCATTGTGACGTCACCAGAGCGGCCACGTTGGATTTGCTGCATTTTCCCGTAAATCTTGACAAATAAATTAATTGCGAATAGTGTTAGGCGCCTAGCCCAAGGTATAAGAAATATATTCAGGTAGCCGAAATGCCAGCTCCAAGCCTGGGTACCTCCCAGAAAGCCAAGCCCTGATAATGTTAAAGGTCAGGAAAATAAATTAACATTAATAAAACACACGTGTACTATTCAAACATTGTCCGCCAGTTATTTTTCGTTCCTACATAAATACTGTTAGAAAAATGATATTGAATAAGGAAGTGGATACACTGATTACTCTCCTTACAATCTGCACTGCTCATGGTCATATTGGCTTTCGTTCTCGTATCTTTCCCGGGTTTTACTCTAGCGCATTTTTACAAGGTGAATGTCTCACTGGCGGAGCGGAGCTTTGCAAGTATTCTCGGGTCTGAATGTAAGGTACCGAGGGATGCTTTCCTGTAGAGTCATATGATTGCTTTTTAGTCGCCAGACGTCAATTTTTCCCACCTCTTGGATATCTCTCCAATTGCAGACTGACGTTCTGTTGAATCTTGCATTCCATGAACAAACTTTGAGCCTTCGCTTACATCTGATGCTTTAAACAACTTCATTAATGCATATCTGAATGGTTCGCAAGCCTATTATATCATCAGAGCTCACCAGACGATTATATCGTCAGAGCTATTCGATTCGTGTATCTTATTATACCCATAAATTGGCACAAAAAGGCGTGGCTAAGCTACACCATTAACATGGAGAATCCCACCTGGTCCTTGAGATGTCCTTGCGTTCAATGCAGACAGAACATTCGGAAAATAACTATTTTTAAGTTTATAGTTTTAGAAGTATGCTTTTACTTCTGTTTGATCCAACTGGACCTGATGGGAGAGCATACGCCCCTCCCTTTCTCTCTCTACACTATTTCTGACGCGACAAAACATTGCAACTGACACTCCGTGACGGTATAGCCATGCGTATGAAGCACAAAGTGATGTTTTTCGTATTTTTCTCTGAAATTTCTGATTTTCGCTGGATAAACGTGTGCAAAAACTATTGTATTTTATTTTATTTCTAGCATAAATAAAAAACAATGGAAAATTAGATCTAAGATCGACGGGAAATGGATTTTAGAATATGACGTCATCGGAACTGTCATCTTGAAATTTTTACATTTTTGATAGAGTTTGACCCCAAAATATATTATGGGAAGTATCAGGCCCTTAGCTTAAGGAGTAATACATATATTAGCGGGTAAAGAGCGGAAAGACCCCTCCCCAGGCCTAGACAGTCATCAAATTGTCCAGACCATGTAGGGGTAATTCTATATATTATGATAATTCACCGCACAAGGAATCGCAGTAAATAATCCTTCGCAACGTTGTTCGGACACATTGATGTATAAGAAGGGATAGGAAATGTTCAGCTACCCTGCATAAAAGCTTGTAATATTCCGTATGCCTTCGCTTTGTATCGGTCAGATTGAAACGGTTCTGGACTGTATGTCATGTCCACTAGACTCAAATCGACGCGAACTCTGCGAGCTGGCATTTGTATTTTGACCCACCTCTTCACCATTCCGCTTCAGGATGAAAGGTCAGCAGATTCGAAGGAATGAAATGGTTGTAACCAATTTCAAGTAACAGGAAGGGTCCATTTAGGAACAAGTTACCATATCGTGCACTATATTATTAAATATTGCCCTCACCCCCATCCTCCCAAACGTTCCAGTGATATAGCTGATAATGTTGGGACAATTTATCCTGTTGCATATTTCGCAATCTAAAAGATGATTGTAAATTCATTTCCCCGCATTACTTTTGCATTCTGCCTTCAATAACGTTTTTTGTAACATATTCACCAGGTTTTGAGTAATAAAATCGGCCCGAATTGATCTCCCGACGGCGCCATTGTGGCGTAAAAGAGACAGTCAAATTGTATTCCATTGCTATGCACGCGACACGTTAATAACTAGATTATTGCACTCTCAAAACTACTATACACTTTCGTGTACGACTTGTACACATCGATGGGTACTTTCGACATAATTTGTTTCTTCGACTACACAAAACTGTATAAATTGCACAAACCACTGTGCTTGATAATTTTGGGGACACTTTTGTGTATTTTTGCTTACACAGAAGTTTTGAGAGAGTAATATTGTCGTAGAATTAGGTGCGCCCCGCCTAGCAACACCTAGAACGATATAGAGCTAAAATATCCCCCATTAAAATCTTCCCTCCAACCAGCCCGAATTCTATATACGTCAAGTCTCAATGAAATCCCATCCCAGTCTGGCGATCTCAGAGCATGCAACGGAGCATGCCAGTTCAAGCTTCTGGCCAAAACCGGTTTGGAGCAATCTCCTGGCATGTACGATTTATTTCGAGGTAACAGGGCTAGCAGTTTGGATCATAAAGCTATCCCTGCAACACCCCTCCCCGTTTTCTTTTTGGCGAAGGTCTTACTTCGCCTAGATAGAACCCTTCCCATCGCAGGCAACCGCTGTTCTAGCGCTGCCAATAATTACTAAAACGCGAGAAAAAGACGTGAATTCTCCATGTTATATCACATGTGTCAAAATCCGTAACATGCAGTGTACAAAAGTACACTGCTCTCTAAAAATACCCAACTTCAATAAAATGGTAAACCATCCCACTAGTGCAGTCTTATTACCAGACTGTCTATAATTACACCCAAACCCACTAAAAATCTCGTTCAAATGGTCAGTCTCATGGGACTGATCACTTTATTTCTCAAAAATATAATCGGCGGGCCAGCCTACCAGCTTTACGGCCCAAATAAATACAATCGGCCGCATGGGACTGCTCACTTTAATTCTTAAAAATATACTCTGCAGGCCAGCCTACCAGCTACATGGCCGCAATAAATACGAGAACATTATCCAAACCAGGACTGATATCTAGACTATAAATTGGCAGGCCAGCCTACCAGCTACATGGCCGCAATAAGCACCAGTCCGTCATAAAATCCACTACTGGAACAAGCCTCTAAACTACTGGCTGTCCAGACTATATATTGAACTCCCCATTCTCCCTCCCCTAATAATTTCAAGGCTCGCCTTCGTCAGCAGCCAACAATTTCGAGTGGGAGGGCCCCTCAAGGGCGTACGCACGAAGAGTCAGAAACGTGTGTGCACTACACGCCCACTGATCCCAATGTACATACGCTCTCGCAAACGGCTACCCCACCAGCGAGAATGTTTGCAGAGGAAACATAATTGCTACACCTCCACAGATATCAAGCTCACAAAATCGTTGAGCACATAACTAATACAGGGTTGAGACTATAATCGAATAATGACGTATATATTCACTCCCCGAGTGATAGCTATCCTGCCCCACCGGATTCACAATAAATCATAACGCGTACTACAAGATATCGGATAGACAACTCTCATCAGGGCTTCATGGTGAAGACATGGGATGAATA
Organism: Hanleya hanleyi; assembly: GCA_036873755.1. Taxonomy (NCBI): domain Eukaryota; kingdom Metazoa; phylum Mollusca; class Polyplacophora; order Lepidopleurida; family Hanleyidae; genus Hanleya; species Hanleya hanleyi. The sequence goes on from JAVTVY010018110.1 coordinate 52,129, forward strand.
GGAATCGTACGTCTTCCTCAACCCCAGGTCTCCGACATGACCACCCGCACTACAGATTCTCAAACTATATCTTCTCCATGTCACTCCATATATTAACTTCACCACATAAACTTCCATGAACGTGCCACATAGCTTAACACACACAGAAAACCCCACAAAGAACACACAATTATACAATCTCAAACAGAAGTCACATAGAGACGCGAGTGACGCGTATATCTACCACACAGAATCTTCACACACAGAATTTATCTAATCACACAGCAACCATCGAACCCAGGCGTCCAGCACCCGGTTCCCTCACACAGATTACATAAACACCTAGTTCATCACAACGCATCATATACTCCCATAACACACTACACGTATAGCGCCGCAGCCCACATCACAATTTCCAAACAACATCCAACTTCCGACTACACACCAGAGTTCTCCAACACACACCAATAGTTCCAAAATACACATTACAGAACACATCACGACCGATTTGGGTCTAGAATTTTATATATTTTTTTTCTTGAATTCCACAATGCCTCAAACAAACATCCTGTACATCAAAATCAAATCAACCCCCAAATAGGATAATTTCACATAGAAAATCAAAACCAAATACAATATATCCATCACTGCATACACATGATGGTACACAACCATATATCTCCACCAAGCTGACACTATACTACATCGCTTCAGACGCATACACAAAATGCGTCACCAATGGCCCATCAACTAACTTCACCATTTATCAGTTACAGGCAGAGCGAAATGGAGCCCACATTGAACAAGTCACCATTCCATAAAAATTCAAACTGCAAAAACCTTGGTGTCTCCAATAACCAAGGTTTTATCCCTAAAATCTACAACACATCCATAGGCTGATAGTAAATCGAAGCCTAGCAACAGGTCGTCAACCAAGGGTGCCACCACTATATTTCCAGTACAGTGAAAATCGGAGATGGATAATGGGGCATGCCGAACTAGCATTCCCATACTGGTCATTCCTCGGAATGCACCAGTCAACCGAATAGGCGAAGACGACAACCCCTGAAGACCCAACCTAGCAAATAGATGTTCACTCATGACGGTGACTTGGGCGGCCGTGTCTACCACAGCAGTCACCGGCACAGACCCAACCTTAACTGGAATGGACATCGCCCACCCCTGGGAACGAGACAGTGTAACATCTCTGACTGCTGCAGTAAGTTCAGTAACACCTGCCTCGTCTCCCGTGGACGACCCCACCCCGTCATTTGCAGTTGCTAATTCAGCCCACCCATCTAAATCATGCCTAGTAGGACAAAAACGGCTTATGTGGCCGGGTTTACGGCACGAGTAACAGAGTCGCGGTGGACGGAAGGGTCGCGATGACCGACGGCGAGGGGACCTCTTATTTATCCCTTCCCCTTCTGCCTTACAAGCATCAGGAAAAGCCTCCCCACTGAATCGACATTAACAGTCCTACATGTAACCGTCTGAAAACTCAAGTCTCTCAGATTATATCGTGAGGAGTTCACATAACTCAAGGCTTCCGAGATTGTTGTGGGGCTCTTTTCCATAGCAAATCTCACAGCCTGTATTTCCCTGCATCCCTTGAGAAAATGTTCCACCGCTACTGACTCAATAATCTTTTCCGGTGCATTCGGATACCCGTCCCTTGCCAACCTAGCGCATCTAAAAGCAAACTCCTCTAAAATATCTTCGGGACCCTGCACTTCCGCTTGCAAACGCTGCCTAACTGCACGCGGAGGTTCCCTACTATTATAATGGCATTCCATTGCTTTGAGGAGCATATCAAACGAGGCTTTGACTGCCTCCGATTGATAACTGTAAAACACCATGGCATCGACATGAATACAGTCCGTTAATTTCTTAAGACACTGGTCTTTGTCCCACTTTCTACTTTCAGCTTCCAACTTAAAAATTTAACCCTAAATGGAACCCAGTCCCCTCTGGTCCCTGAAAACACTAAAGTCTTGGGAAGCCGGGGACTTTGACTACGGTAGCGTTCTCGGGATACATGTCGTTCGGTTGATCTCGATCTGGACGAGCATTCGCTACATTTACTAGGAGAGGCCTCAACCTCCCCCTCGGTATCAGTAGCGGACACATCGGCCAGATTCCCATTATCTATATCCCCTTGAATATATTGTTTCCCTACCATAGCATTGTCTAAAAACAACTCATTCCTATTTACTGGGCATTGGAAGTTCGGAGTGTGGCCACTGGGCGGTAACTGATTGACATCCCTAGTGTCGTCTGGAAACGCCAGACCAGCGTCCAGTCCTGTTGTTCCATTTAGATCTATTGGACATGGGGGGTCGGGAAGTGCAGCTGATGCATTCACTTGAACATGTGGTTCATTTTGTTGAACAGGGGCTGCATTCAACTGATTTGCAGTCTCTCCCTCACCCTCAATCAATTGTTCAGGTCTATTATTCAGAACAACAGGAGTTGGGTCCGCCTGACCAGCGTCCCCCGTTGTCTGTTCAGACGTCGCATGTGATGAAATCTCTGACCCCTCCCTGCTTGGAGCGCTAAGTAATGTAACAACAGTCCTCATATCTAAACCTACTTGTTCCATCTTATCATCAACTTGCTTCAACTTACCACCAACTTGACCTACTTTAGTTTCCACTTGTCCTACTTTAGTTTCCACTTGTCCTACTTTAGTTTCCACTTGTCCTACTTGTTGACCTAGTTGTTGACATTGTACCACTATTTTCTCATCCAACTGGCCTATCTGGAGCTCGTATGCCTTGACATCGTCATGTAACTGGCCCATTTCTACATCCAATGCATCTACTCGAGCCGTTATTTCAACTTTCCATGATCCAATGATTTCTTCAAAACGACGGCCAACCAAAGCATTAATGTATTCCGGACTTCCCGACAAGTCTAAACCTATAATCTGCACCTCTAGCACTAGATCGACTATATGCCCGGCACTAAACTGAGTCGCCTGCATAAAATGCTTAAAATTAACCAACCTGCCCTCTTCCTGCAAGGCTACCACACGTGCACTTCGACTACTCCCCACCCCTTTCAATTTTTGCAGTGCTTCCTCTGTAGCCACTGACACATCAATGGGCCCCAAATCTGCCATGTTTTAGTGGAATGATATACGGTATACGCAAACAAGTAAAAAAAAAAAATAAGGAATACCCAATCAAAATATAGTCAAATAAATTCAAATATATCAAAGACTTTCAGTGAGTTTCCTTCTAGAAACTCACTAAAGTAACTGAAAGACAGCCCACATTGGTATGTCCACTACAAAACAACAAATCTTACACCAAAATAAATAGCAGTGTCAACTCCTCACGCTCAGTTTCCACTCCAGAAACTCATTAAAGCAGAAGACCGTGTACCTCGTTATGTCCCCTAGGGAACACCAAATTGGACACGAAAAATGAAAAGCAGTGTCAACTACTCAAATTCAGTGAATGAAAAAATATTTAAACATATGCATGCTCAAAATAATGAAACACTTAATTGAACCTAATGCACGCGCGTTACCGCAGTCAACGTGTTCTAGTTTGAATAATCAGCCATATCTATTAGCGAAAAAGAAAGAGAACAAGACCCATCTCCAGAACAAGTGCAACACGCGTTACCACACAGTCAACACGTTGTTACAACTTCTCTGTTAATCTTGCACTATTTCAATTTACGGCTAATCATGAATAAGGCGTGTGTTCAACATAAATAAATCTTAAATTAACACAGTTTCCCGTGCCTGGAGGAATACACACAGAATACAAACTAGATTTTAAACTCGACCACATCGAGGAGCCAAATGATAATTGTATTTGTTCAAATACAAACAGGAAATAGTCTGTCTCGAGCTCAACATCATGAACATCCTTCAGTCTATCATTCAGACCCCTCAATGATGAGCATAGACCAGTTCCCATTCAATTAAATTTCATAGCTTAATTTCCTAAACTGATCCAAGAGAAGGGAGAAAACAGACAGGATATATAAATTATTAACTCAATTCAAAAGGATTGAAGGAAGTCGGATTACTATTGTCGCAGTGACAACACCATGGCTTTGCCATGAATACTATAATATATGGCAGCGACAACACCATGGTGTCGCCATGAATGTGGCTCGCATGACTGATAATGCCCCAAGTTGTCAACTGAGCAATCAGAATCATGTATTGTACAACCAAAATGTAGGCAATATATATATATTATTTAGCCGACCAGTTGACAGCCGACAAATTGGAATATCACGAATACCACCACATAAATGGAACTACGCAAATTAGGGACAACCGTTCAAAAAAAATATATATCTTGAAACACAAAGAAAAAACGGGTTTCCCTTTTATCAGGATGGGAAAAACGTTAGCAGAAGACAAAGCCACATTGACCCGCGAACAATCTGAGCGTTTACTATTGTATTTCAACGCCCAATTGTATTCCAACTACAGATTTCTCATAAACGTCGACAAAATCTCCAATCCCAATCCAAAGACCCATCAATACTAACACATAGCAGAAATCTCACACAAAAATCAATCTCTGAAACAATACAATTCAATCGTACAGAAACACATAGACAACACCTGGAGTGACAATGGACAAAAACTTCCATAAAAAATTTAATCTCCCCAATATACAAGCTCTATATGATAACCCAGTAAAAATATTTGACAATTGTATAACTCTGCCAGGCTCAAATTGCATTCAATATCACCGAGTCAATTTATCTGGTTGTTACCAATCTATTGACCACGAACGGCCAAAATGCCACTACTAATAACACTTCGCGTTTATCACAGGACAATAATGCTGTATACACGACGACACCAAATGCAATAAATAAATAGAGTAAATACACTATTCCCAAGAAATGTTGACTAGTTCAACTGGCTAAATACCAGGAATATATTTAATATGACGGGCCGAAATGAACACTTAGAGTCCCTCAAAGAGACGAGCGATTAATTGCCCCATTACACAGATCTATATACATGTATGCTGTCGACAATGCCAAATTATACCGCCTTGGCCGTACTATAATAACACAGCGCGCCTCTCACGGGTTAATAATACGCGTACTGTATATACAGCGACACGAAGTTTATTGAATGCATACAACCGATGCACTGTTTACGAGAAATGTTGGCTAGCTCAGCCGGCTATATACCAGAAAAATATTTGATAGCGTGGACTGAACTGAACACACGACTAGTTTCATAACGAAAGACGGGGAAAACGGCTAACCGACCCCTACATGTATATCACACAGACCGATGTGATCATACAGTCAAACTTCAACATCGCGTAGCTAGCCTATCAGCCGAGACAAGAAAACCTGTCTAACACAATACACAGCCTGCCAGCCGTGAAAGGATTTATACAAAATTATCGCGACCAGAATAGCCCAATATCAGGATGACCGACTCCCGGTAAAACAATTCTACGTGCATACACTCAACCTGTGCAAAGCCGGCCAAGAAAACAGGGAAGGTGGGGAACGCGAAGTGAGAGGACAAATGGCCGACTTCCACCCCGTGTTTGTTTACCGAGATTTTTCGCAGTCTGGTTCAAAGGCGTAAATTCTCAACCGTTACAAATTAATTTTATATTCTGACGCCAGATGTCGTAGAATTAAGGTGCGCCCCGCCTAGCAACACCTAGAACGATATAGAGCTAAAATATCCCCCATTAAAATCTTCCCTCCAACCAGCCCGAATTCTATATACGTCAAGTCTCAATGAAATCCCATCCCAGTCTGCCGATCTCAGAGCATGCAACGGAGCATGCCAGTTCAAGCTTCTGGCCAAAACCGGTTTGGAGCAATCTCCTGGCATGTACGATTTATTTCGAGGTAACAGGGCTAGCAGTTTGGATCATAAAGCTATCCCTGCAACAATATTATGGAAAAAAGTAAGTTGCCAAGGCTATTCACATCTCACACCTTCAATGTATTTGATTCTGCTTGGTGAGTAATTAAGTAATGTGCGTATGTCGATTCTTAGGTGTTTGCAGAGATACCGAAATTGCATTAATTAAAATTCGATAAGCTCATCTGTTCCACGATGTGTCATTGGAGATCATGCGGCAGAATGTGACTCTCCGACATCATATTATTTCGTGTCAGATATGCCGACCAATAGTCCCACCACGTTATCGTTTTCTATTCCAACTTTCGTACAATACTGTTTGTATCGTACCAGACACAGTATACAAAGAAAGAACAAGCTTGATCATAAATGAAGTAGCCTGGGGCAGATATCATTTCCTTTCGCATTCTCTCCTCACAATCCCACTATCTTGTCCTAGAACCGATTGATTTGACACTGCCTATAGGGAGCATATGGAAATTTGGATCGTTTTTTTGCCTTCGGCTTAAAAATTGATCATATACGCGGCGCAATTCTCAGTGCGTAAGGACGCCCTCTTGTTCAGAAACGACCGGTCTCAGTATGGACCGGTCCTGCAGTATTGACCGTTCTGGAGTGCGGACCGGTCCTTTTTGGACGTGGACACTTTTAGATTTTGGACAGAGTTTAATTCGCACAAGACCGAACCTTTCTCCTCTTAGACATTTAATTTTCAGAACATTCAATATCCATTGTAGGGTTATATGTGTAGCGTGTGTGCGAGTGTGCATACTTGAACCAAAGGGAAAATCTTGAATTGCCTACACATATACAGCAAAATTCTTTTCTGAAATGATACCTGAATTGGAATTCTCACAGTGAAATGGATTAAATTGTATATGAATATTATAGCGACGATGGGTCGGGCATCACGCGTCTGCGGAAACACGGGGAATGGACGACATCATTAAAATTCCTCACTTGCTACATGTATGTAGTAAATTTGGCCGACACATCTCCACACAACTTTATTTTCAATATTTCGTTGCAACGAATGACCTACCTTGCCGGAAAGGCTGATTTGTTTTGTCAAATTTATCTTGCATTTGAACGTATGATGAGGGGCTCGTTTTCGAGCCAGCCACCCTAATAGACAATCACTCCGCAGAAACTGAAAATGACCTTATAGCCCATGGGGGTACCGAACAAAAAGCTATCAATGTTGCTTTCTGCAGACACTGTTCCAGATATTTTTGTACATTTTTCTTTGTCAAATAATCCGGAAATAATTTAAATATATGATACCAACCATTCCTTCCAAGGATGAATAACAGTCAATCAGCTGTCGTTCTGTTTTCTGTGGTATTTCATCTTCTATATAAAATTAATAGTATTATACCTCACTGTGTATTCGTTTATTTTAATTGGTTGAGACACCATCACGTGATATTCTGCAATTCTTGATGTCTTATGAAATAACAGCTCGTCATTGCGATGTCCCACGATCTCGCGCCGATATCACACGATCACGCGCTGACGTCACACGGCAGAGGCAATGTCACACGATCTCGCGCAGTTATCTTAGCATTGTCGTTTGCTGCGCTGTCATTCCGCTGTAATCACAGTGGCGTGTACAGACGGAAAGCGTTTTACGTTACCAACTAATAAAGATTGGTTTTGCTCTTTACACTGTACATCTATTTGTATTCTTTATCATTTTTTTCGGTATAATAAAACAGATACTGCATGCTGTGAAGTGTGATATCACGATTTGTCAGCTCTCGAAGGTGATGTTCAACTCGTGCTCCGCACTCGTTGAACATCACCTTCTCGAGCTGACAAATCGTGATATCACACCTCACAGCATGCAATATCTGTATAGTGTCGTCTAACATAAAAGTAGACAAAAGTCATCCGATATTATTCATATTTCTATGGCGAAGCTTGGAATATGGTGGCACACGAATGTGCAAATATTAGCACCCTGGGTTCAACAGCTGCAAAGAAACCACGAGATTGCCATATCTCCATTTGTGCAAAAATGGAACATTTCTTGTGTCATCTAATCTCAATAAACATCTCCATTAAAATTTCTTACTTATTATGTAGTAAAATTGGCCGGCACATCTCCACAAAACTGGATTTCCAATATTTCGTTGCAACAAATGATCTACTTTGCTAGAAAAGCTGATTTATTCTGTCAAATCCATCGTGAATTTGAACATATGATGAACGGCTCGTTTTCGAGCCAGCTGCCGTAATAAACAATCACTCCGCAGAAGCTGAAAATTCCCTTATAGCCCATGGAGGTACTCGAAAAAAGCTATCATAACGTTGCTTTCTGCAGACATTATTTCAGTTTTTTGTATGTTTTTGTTTGTCAGATAATCCAGAAAATTTATATATATATATATATATATATATATATATATATATATATATATACATATATATGATACCAACCATTTTTCCCCAAGGATGAATAACAGCCAATCAGCGAACGCCCCAATTTCTGCGGTATTTCATCATTTAATAGTGTCGTCTAACCTACTGCTAACTCGGGGGAGGACAATGGCAGCGAGATGGATTCTCCAAGAAGGACGAAAGAAATCTGAAGACGATGTACATGATGAAGGCGATACTATAATGATTGAGCCGCCTGATGAATCCCTGGAAGGTGATGATATTGACCAAGGATGGGCCTGGGTAGTTCTGCTGGCCACGTGGATGACATATGTAAGTTCATCATATTTGAAACTGGAGAGTTTACAATTAATTATGCCTGATGTAAGTAACATAGTAATTACAAGCTAATTGTTTTTTTAATGTGCTCAGTCCCCGTCTAAATTCAAATGGCATAGCATGTATAGGTATTATAAGGTCATGTAGTTTCGTTGGGTAGATATAGCACACAGTTAAAAAAGCAGGCTGAATTTTGTTTTGTTTTTAAATACAATGATGTATAACGTATAACCGATTATTTGACAAAAAATGGTGGAGTGCTTTCCGGATTTTATCCCAACGGCATTGAAGTCAGACATAGCTGACAACAAAAATCAACTGTGTTTTGTGACCTACAAATATTCAGATTCCATTAATATGGCAGTGGTCAAACCAGTAACGGAACAGCATATAGATGTGCAAATATAAAGGTCATATGGCACTTCAAAAAGTTGCCAGCTACGGATATTCGGATTAGTGTGCTATTTTTCTTAATGTTTAGGTCATAGGGCAGTGAGCAACTTATTATAATACTCCACCCCAAAGAATAATCAATATTTTTTTCTTCTGGAATTTTGATTTGTTACATTTACTGAGGCGTGTTATGATGCAGAGAATTATGCCTGCTGACACGACACACAAGATGACTGTTATTAACACAATACTCACACTAGCCCATTGCTTGTGGAAAATAAAAGTCATAATATACCGCTAAGTTGATTCAGATTTTCAGTCAGCAACTGACGAATGGCATTGCATGAAGACATTTTACAAACCAAGCCATTTTTACGTTGTAATAATTACAATTTGTGAATATATTGCTCCAATTTACAGTGTCAGCCTCATTATGCAAAAGACCTTCGCTGGGCGGGGTGGCATCACTGAAACCGTATGTCTTAATACATGTTTACATGCCACGAAGATTATCGACAAACGGCTTGACAAATAGCACTACTGACTCATTCGTTCATAATAGTAAGGCAATATTCAACTTAGACCGTAAAGTGAGAAGAGTCAGAGTGCCTTCGGTCAATCCAAATTTGTTACATTTAGGCTTGAAAACATTCTATTCGGCCTGGACAGAAGATTGAATATGTGAATTTTCGCATTTTTTCTTCAGGTCACAAACGACTAAAAAACAGCTTTACTTAATATGTAGTAAATCGGCTGCGCACATGTTGAGAAAAACATATTCCCTAATATTCACCGCTACAAATGACCCACCAAGCCAGGTAGCCTGACTTTTTCTCTCAAACATTCCAGAAATTCGGCATACATTCGACACCATATTTTTTAAATACAGCTGGCAGAATTGAGACCACGACACAATCGCAGCGAATATGGGAGGCGAGCAATCAAACTGACCCAGAGTTTATCCCTGTTGAAATTTCAAAGGTTGTTTGGATATGATTGAGTTATGAATATTATATAAATATTTTATAAAGACCAATCAAATTTCACCGGAAGTCAAGTTCTGATTATAATCTTAATCACAAAACAATCAATGGTGGATGGTGACCAATAAAACAGATACTAAACCTACATCAACACGGCCTACAGTTAACTCTTGTCTCCAATATTTCTACCTTATCTCCAGAGTGAAAAAAACTTGAGAGCTGACACTCCGTGACTTTGTAGTTTATCATACTGATGTCATTTTAAGCCTATTTACGTAACTCCTCGAGCAGAGGATGATGGGTAAATTCCAAATGACGTCTATGTTTTCGTTATTTTTCTTCAAAATTCATACTTTTCTCTGAGGAAGAATCGATGAAAGCTATTTTATTTCACAAAGAAATTCGTCCAAAAAATGCCTTGTCTGAAAATGACGTCACTGAAGTCATCATGGCTGCCAAATGTGATGTATGTATGCATTACCTCGTGATTCTTACATAACAAAACCTATTCGGGCAAAGAAATCACTGGTGGGGATGCATCATTATTGTTAATGCAGTTGGTACACTGTTGTACCGATAGTTGACTTTTTACTTGTAATTTTCTGTACATGGGGGAATTTAGTCTGCAAAGAAGTTTATTTTTATTATGGTGACTAATTAATTTCATTAGTTACGACCTTATTTACCTTTATGTACATTTCTCATTTCTGCATTCTCGAGCAATAGTGCCTATACAAATAGCTTCTATTACAGAGAAGTTTGTGAATATAAACACGAATCAATGCTGGAGTCTACCCATTACTTCTCATCAAAATACGTAATATTCATTTTCAACAAACTTGCCAAGAAAATTACAACCAGCACGTTCAAAGTGTGTAACTTGGATATATTTGGGATTTACGGCATTAAGAACTATTAGGTTTTGAGATACATGATTAATTCTCTGCTCTCAATCACTTAGATTTACCCCTCACCATACACAACTTAACCTTTCCAACAGAAGTTGGTTATGTCCAATTTTTCATCATAGGCTACGTTTGTGTAACCTGGATAAACACCTGTCTTTTATCTGTCTTTTTTGTAGGTCCTCATGGGTGGAGCAATTTCATCCGCAGGACTACTTTACATGTACTTGATGGAGTCGTTCGATGACAGTTCTATCGTACTATCATGGATTGGTTCCATCTATGCTGGACTGCATGGTTTACTTGGTGAGTATTATATGTCCGCCATGGCATCCTCTGATCATAAAAGTGGTAGCCTCGATTCATTGATTTGAAATCGAGGGCAGATACTTTTCTCAATTTGGATTTGTATTTGATTATTGTTTCCACGATGGGGGGCTAACCCCAATTCGTTTCGTTGGTCAGTTAGCAACCATGGCAGTTCGCTCAACCAGAAGTTGATATTACACTAACGAAATATAAAAAGGCAAACACGAGCCAGCTATTGTATACACGAGAATTTGGTCTGCTGAGAGAAAAATACAGATCACATAAGGCTATTTATACAGATGGTTCTAACGATGGTGAGAGAGTAGCATGTGCTACTATCTTTAGTTGCAAAACTTGCCGACTACCAGGTAAAAGTTCGATATTCACTTCAAAAGCAAAATCTATATTGTTGGCTTTGGAAGGTAAAAGGAAAAAATATGTCATATTCTCAGATTCACTGTCATGCATTCAAGCGATTAAAAGTGGAATTTCGACTCATCGCACTATCTTGAATATTCTACAATTACATGGCTGTAGATTTGATCAACAGAGTGATATTGTGTTTTGTTGGTAATACTGAGGCTGATAGAATGGAAGGAAGCTTTAGATGATGAGGTTGATCCTGTTGGAATCCCATATAGGGATTTCAGACTCTCTATCTATCTGTACTCCATCTGATCAGGCGATGTAGAATCGGCTATACACGAGCATTTACTAAAAAAATGCCAGTCGCAGTCGCATGCCACGAAGATCTTACAGTGAAACATATTCTTATCGTCTGCATAGATTTTAAAAGATTGTAAGAGTTTCGTTTTATCAAGCGACTACTTGGGAAAATCTTTTTAGTCGGGTGAGAGAGGACTGCGTCTTGGGTTATTTGAGAGAAATCGGTTTGTTGCATAAGTTTTAATGTGTGTAATGTTGGATTACTAAGTTATTGGCTTGAGTACTTCGAATTTTGTTTGATCGTCGCTATATAACTGAAGTATTGCTGAACGCGACATTGAACCTTAGTTCTCTCTCCACGGCGTCGTACAGGAGAGAAAAAAGTTATCGTGACCCCGAAATTCGCGTCAGGCTAGTTAGTATTGAGCAACATATCACCCCATCTTCAGATGGCACAATCGGTCCCTGCGTTGTCCTATGTTCTCTCGCATACAGATAAAAAACGTTCAGTAGAGTTCAACATTCTCCATACAAAGTTCGGCCATGTTGACTTATATAGATGTTCGCGCAGAAATTTCTTTGGTTATCCGGCTCTCAAGGATGAAAGCTGAAAAATCTAGATTACACAACAATCAATTAAGATGGGGATTAACGGAATCTTTATTATAATTTATCTACTGCTCCACACAGGATATACAATAAAACCGCTCCATATTAAGAACATACATGCATCTAAAATACACATCGCGTCGCAGATAAAACACATCGCGCCACAGATAATCGCTTTAGATAAGAATATTCATATTGCATTAATTATTCATATTGCATTATCAGTGCTAGCGCTCAGTGATATCCAATATTTATAGAGTTCTTCCACACCACAACCTTTGTATGAAGTCACAGATGTCCTTTCAAAGTTCATATATTGTTCCGGTAAAGAAAACGAGTAGAGGTGGGAGGAAAAGTAAGCACGTACTAAGGTGTGCTGAGCGCGAACTGATTTTACTGCTCAGCGAGACTGCATAAACAGTTGCGCATGCGTAATTGACTATTTAAATATTTGTAGTAAACCGCTCAATTGTCGTGGCACTTTAAACTCTATTAATATGTTAATACCCCTTAAAGTGCTAATGCGGCGATTTTTTTTATTAAATAATTTGATTCTCTATTCTTTCATGATAAATTTGCTATATCCATGAGGAAAATCGAACATGGAGAAGTTCTTATTTCAAATGGAAAAGTGCGTGCAATTGTGCTCTTAAAAGTGCGACCGTTTTCTTTGGCTTTGTTTACAAAATTATATATGCAAGACGTCATAAGTATGACGGGTCGTCAGCTTCAGTCTTGGCTCAGCATGGCGGACAGTGTTGGAGGGAGGCAAGCCCGTCCTCGTGGCCAATATACTGGTTTGTTTAATAACAAAAATTAATTTAATGTTCATCGGGAAATTAAGTATGACAAGGGAAACTGTTTATTATTAGACATAAGTATGAATGAATATAGACCGACCGTTACCAATTTGTATGGACCTATTGAAGATAGATAAATCCCCGCATCCGTGACCGAGCGAAGGCTAGACTAGAGCATGTGTGCAACCTGTGTTCAATGCCATAGAAAGGACTTCAAATTTCACTGAGCAGCTCCATTAATATTACGCATTCTGGTCAAATTAATTACCTAGAATCTGGAGTCTATATAAATGTGTTTTGTACGATATTTATAAAATTTATCTGCCAGTGTCCGCATTTTGTTTGCCTGCATGAATGCATCTATAGGCTATACGGTGTATCACTTATCATTACACAGAAGGATTTCCAACTTCAAGAAAATAACGAAGATCGATCTTTATTATCCCCAGATTCTCAGAGATATATGTTTTCTTCTTCCTATTACCAGCAACTTTATATTAGATTTTAAAACATAATTTTATATGCTCTAAATTAGAATGAAACTATCACGACGTCTGAAGTGCTTTCTCCGAAGTCCGCGTGCTGCCAAAGCAAAAACAACAGCAGGGAAGTCTTTGGTCTTCAATTTCACATTCTTGTGTTCTCGTGCAAAAAGTAAAGGCTTTATGCAAGAATTTCTTCCATTCACTCTAGATCTATATTATATGTGCGTGCCACAATATGATCTGTTATGAAAGCAAATGTAAACTGTTGTCGATATTAAAGTTTGGGCGGTATGACTATGAGAAAAGAAAAAGCTATTCAAAATTGTTGAATAATATTTTTTTATTAGAATTTATATTTGTTCTATATATTTTTCTGTGCTATCGATAAAATTATCGTGCACCCTTCTCGTGTATTATCACATTAGACAATTTTTTAGTATCATGTAAATATTTCGTAATAATGTTGAACTAATTTCATGTTTATTTTTTATTTCAGATACTCCCGAGAGACTCGTTTTTCAATGTTGTCTTTGTCCTGTTTGTTATTTAAATTGAATTCTGTTGTTGTTTGAATCTTCTGTAGTTGAAATGTTTGAATTGTTAGTTTTCTCGGTATGTAAACTCCAATTTAATATTTTAGTATTTCTGAAATTATGTTAGTGCATGGCATAGAGAAAGCTCTGTGCTCACTAATCTTTTCACTTGCCCGGTTGTCGGCATGATCGCACGTATATTCAACATGCTGTTGCTCAGACGATACTAACTTTGGTGATTTTTTAAATAATTTCTAAGGCAGGGGAATATTTTTGATGACTAATAATTGCACAGACATAGTTTGGAATATATGTGAGTTTCGACAGCTAACGTGTTATATTAACTGATAAATCCACGAATACCCCGTTCCCTCGTATTTGAATCAGACAGTAACTGCATGACGTCTTGCCAGCATCATTGAAAACTGTTGACCGCTGCTCTCTTGCAGGAAACAAGCCTATGTTTATGTATACTATGATTGTCTTTTTGAATTTGGTGCTAATACTGTTATATGGAATATGGAATAGGTCTTTGGATTATGGACGCGGATATTCTCTAATGGCCGACGGCTGAATTATGAATGACGGACCAGACGCTTGTAATTCGTCCAACTACTGCTCACGAATTAGGGTAAGTAATAAATAAATCATTGTAAGTGGCCATGCAGGGACACGTGGCCGACTGGATTCTTTCATTCCTGGCACGTTACCATACGAAGACAGTGATGGATATTGAGAGTATTAAGTCAACAATAATGTGAATTAAGTCTATGGATATTGGCCTTCGCCATATGCTACGCGTATCTCTGGCTTGCTCGTCGATCGCCATGTCATACTTTTCCTCGCAGAAAAGCAGAAATTTTGAAACCATCACATTTCTGATACCTCACCTGGTGTTCATTTAGAATTTTTTCATTATTTCCTAATCGGAGATTAGGCAAATAGGCTCAAAATGATACCCAATATGACAATCTATAAAGTTAAGAAGAGTCTGCACTCAAATTTATGTCGTTTATAGGGGGACACGCTAACGAGCCTTGGGCTCATTGTGCCCCCATTGTAAACAGTGTTTGCAATAAATTTGTTTAAACCAAATTTATGTCGTTCCGGAGATAAGGTTGAAAGTTTGAAAGAGAGTCCATAATGGCCACCCCATGCCTGGTAGCGTTAATAAGTTTGGATATATTCACCATCACATTCAAATATCTTCATGCGACAAAGCTTACATTTGTTTTGTGCCATAACAGTACTTTTCCAAGAAAAGTAACTATAGTCTATGTTGTAATAGAAAATAAAATACCTCGGGTATAATTACTAGGCAAATTACATGCTTATATATGACAATTTCTTTTAATACCATTCATTGTCGCCTATTAAGGAATCATCATTTTCGCTTCCCGAAAAAGTGCGGATTTTGGCCCGTCAGATATTCAATTCCGGCCACGATTAACTCCGTAGTGGGTGCGATCAAGAAGCTGTTGTTATATACTCGTTTGGAGAAATGGTTACGTCCAGCAGGGTGATAATATAGATATCAGTTAGTAGAAAGGTAAGAAGAATTACGATGCTGTCAAAATCGGGCGACCTTCCTTATTATAAAATTAGGGAGGGACCACTTTGTGCGAAAACGTGGCAAGTGTGGAGTGCATCCTTAAGGCTAGTGTGTTTTCTCAGAATTTCTGTTCTCAAGGCTATGACAATCTGGAAGTGTTTGCAAGTTGCTTGCAGTTGCTTGTAGTATGCAGTTTTATCGGATATCCCGTCAATCACTTTTCCCCTACCCCATCTTTGGTTTTGCGACTTTTGATGTTGGTAAAGTTAGCAACGGATTCAGATTCGATTCATATTCAAAATCATGCGTGAATATGTGGCCGTGCATTCGCGAATGCACGGCCACATATTCGCGCATGATTTGAATATGAATCGAATCTGAATCCGTTGCTAACTTTACCAACATGACTTTTGCTGAAACATCACGAGCTCAATAAGAATATCATAGCATTATGCATTGACCGTGACAATCAGACCCATGTACAAAGATCGGGAGTGATGACCAGCTTTCGAATGAGGCATGAGGAGCAAAATAAACGCAAAAATAACTAATTTCATTCCAACTTTTCCAAAGGATTGGGGGGTGGGAGTACAAACTTCGAGATAAAAGCCCGTAAGCGTCCATAGAACATTATTAAGCACGCTGCCGATAGGTTGGCATCAATTATTTTTTTGTGAGTCTAAATGTACCAGGATTTGATAAAGTAATTCTGGGGTGATGGGCAGTTTCCGGGTAGTGACATCACTCAAAGCTCGACGAATGCCCTTTAGAACAGTTTAGCTGGAAATTGTCATTTAGCGAGTGCATGAGGCGAACGATGTTAAGATATTGCTTTAAGCAAATTTAAGTGTCCTCGCAAGCAAAACTGCATATACGCAAAGTACACTCCTGGTAGCTGGTACGGGAGAATATCTAAAATACGAACAAAAAGCGAGATACGAATCCCTGTGTGTCTTATACAAGATTTTGGTCGACTATGCAGATGTCTGGGATTAATAATAATGAATACAATGAATTCTCTATCGACCCATTTTCTTGTCATAGTTGAATAAATAACACACATGCAAACACTTATGTTGGCAGGAAAGCACAATTTGGGGTATAGCCCCCAAGGCAGAAATTATCGTGAGGGGGATTGGAGACCACATTGTCCATGCTCAATTTCATGAATAATTTAACTTTCCACTTTTTGTCTGTTTTCCACACAAGTTGCAGATCTATAATTTCGCACACAAACAGGTTGCTTGATATCCCGCGGAGAAACTATATGAAATTCAGGTTCTACACCAGACAATATGAATTCGCCTTGAGCTGTTGCGGGTTGGTTGATGGTAATTCTTCGCACTAAGTGTCTAATTTCAAGCCAGTGTCACGTGCAGGACCAGGATCAACTATTACTGCTAGTGTTTTGACCCCTGGAAATTTGAGTGGTCATTGCTACACACAAACCGACCGTTTTCCGTTCGTGCCGCGGGAATCTTAGTAGCAAATTTTCGAAAGCGTCTCCAAAAGGGCAAGAACCCTTAGCTTTAAATATTTTATAGTGTCCGATCACACGACTGTCATATGTCGGCATCTGTTTACGTTTGGGAACAAGAATGTTTTTCCATATTTAACATGTTAATTACCCCTTTAGAGAAAGCTACATCGGGGAGTAGTAAAGAATAGAAGTCATGTACAGTCATGAATGAAGTTTTCCTCAAATCCTCAAAATTGCAACCGTTTATCCTCCCCGAATGATTCTTTACTACTCCCAATATTGAATAGTTGGAAAACGATTGCAATTGTGAGGATTTGAGGAAAATTTCATTCAGGACTCATTCCACACACGGGTTACTATGGCTCCTATTCTTTACTACTTCCCTACATCGTATTAGGTTGAATGTAACCCTTATCAAAGATGAGACCGGCTAATGAAGCTTGAATACAAACTAAAATTGAATATACCTCAACTAACTGCTGTCATTACAGCATTTCCAGGAAGTGGACACTCATTATGTTTTCATGAGATACGGCTTCGGTGGATCCGTCGCGACTTTGAACGTGAATATATCTGAATCCTTTGAAGATTTTCGGATCAAACTTTGCAAGCTATATCCTTCGGCCTGCGAAATTCGTCTGGTTGTGTTCTGGTATTCAATGTTCACAACTACGTGACGGTGTAGTCGGAGCATAGATGAAACTTTGTAACACGATTTTATCTGAATGGCTTGTTTATATTAATTTCTATGAAATTTGACCATATAAAAATGATTTTGAAGGATTGCTGAAAAGATGTTGGTTTTGCTGGCGCTGACGTTTGCTTGCGTCTCAATGAAGATATTTATCGGGGAATGAAAATTGAACAATTCGATCGAGACATGCATAAATATAGCATTGCCGACATGATTAATTGCCATTGATACAAGCAAATGGCCAAAATGGAAATTTAGAATTCTCTGAAATAACTTCAAAACCACCCATAACTATTTGAAGAGTTTTCCGTTGAAGACGTCTCCATATGGCTGGGATTTCGCATGATTGTTTTTCGTGGCATTTGTTCATCGCCACGTGGAGCTATAGGTATGAACTGATGAAACGCGATGTCTTCAAAACAACTGGTTTGATTTACACGAATTTGGGAATAATGATACAAGCGTGTGGTCCGTCGTTCAATATTCAGTCGTCGTCCATTATTATTTGTTAAACGAATTTCCGCATCCAAAATCCAATTCGTATAATAGCATTAGCCCCAAATTAAAAGAAAGAATTTCCTGCAAGAGAGAAGCGGTCAACAGGTTTCAATGATGCCAGCAAGACATCATGATGATCCAAAAATATCTAATTCGTATCGCTGATCAGTATTCTTAATCTATATCATTTTCGTTGTTAAGTCGTTATTTGGAGTATGATATATCTGTCACGCGTTGATTGTGACTTTTCATAGGCAAATGACTGAGACTGTTTTGTTGGTGTTGTCGTAATCAAGAAGGTGCGTTTTTTGCCTTTCAAAATAAGAATTTTGCGAAAGAGAATTTGACTTTTTTGAATCAGGAACAAGTACTTGATTTTTTCTAGATTGCTAAGCGTGAAAATAGATAGCATTCCCACGTGAAAATTCACATCCCTGGCAAGCCCAATAACCAATTATATAGAAATTGAAATTCACTGACTTAGTTTCAATATCGCCATAAAAATTGGAGTGTTATGGGTTAAACTCTATCAGCTCTACATGCCATTGACCTGGGTATTTTGCCTCAACTTGTACTTTTGTGGCATTTGTCTGTAATTAGGTGGCATATTAGACATGGACAAAGGCAAATTCATCTGACAC